>WTXF01000038.1:0-241026 GCA_022496215.1 Russula brevipes | reverse complement strand
GCACCTCTGGTCCCTCATTCCCCGCTCTCTATGTCTCATCCACATTCTCGTTTACCAAGTGGCGAGCGGGTGCGCGGAGACGAAGCTTATGTGTTTCTACCAGAGAAAATCACATCGAAGACAAACGAGAAATTTAGTGAGCTCCAAAACTCGCATCAACTCTCTCGCCCAGTGCGCCCTCCACTCCGCCGTACACGTGAGGAAGAATACAAGGCCTTCGGACGAAACTTCGTGGGCTCTGGCCAGCAGGATGACTACGATGCCATGACCAAACTAGGCGAAGGTACCTTTGGGTACGACCTGCTCCTCTCTACTCCCTGCTGACGCTAATAGTCTTCTTAGTGAGGTTCATAAGGCAAAACACTGCCCAACTGGCAAACTCGTTGCATTGAAGCGCATCCTGATGCACAACGAAAAGGAGGGAATGCCCGTGACTGCATTGCGAGAGATCAAGATACTCAAGGCTCTGAACCACTCCAACGTCGTAGAATTGTTAGATATGTTTGTCGTTCGTGGTGCGTTCTGTGTCACCTTGTGGCCTGGGCCTTGTTGATCAGAGACAGGCAATGGCAACGGCAAACCATTGTCAGTATATATGGTCTTCCCCTATATGGATCACGATCTAGCCGGGTTATTGGAGAACGATCGCGTGAAGCTGCAGCCGAGTCAAATTAAGCTGTATATGAAGCAGCTTCTCGAGGGCACGGAATACATGCACAGAGTATACTTTGCCTTTTCAGGCTCTACGTAACATTTGACATTCCTTAACCAGAATCACATTCTCCATCGTGATATGAAAGCAGCGAATCTCTTGATCTCAAATAATGGCTCCCTGCGAATCGCGGACTTTGGTCTAGCGCGATCATACGATCCTAGTGCGGCAACCATTGATCCGAGTTCTGGGAGCTCACGGAGTAAGGAGCGGCGCTATACGAATTGCGTCGTCACACGATGGTACCGTCCGCCTGAGTTACTCCTTGGGGCGAGAAATTACGGTGGAGAAATTGACATCTGGGGGGTTGGGTATGATGAATCCATGCCATCTCCAAATTTGTTAACACTTGTTCTAGGTGTGTACTAGGAGAGATGTTCTTGCGACATCCTATCCTTCCTGGTAACTCGGACCTGGACCAACTCGAGAAGATATGGCAGATGTGTGGTACTCCTAACCAACATACCTGGCCGAATTTCGATACTTTGCCAGGTTGTGAGGGTGTAAAGCACCACAACCAACACCCCAAGCGACTCAAATCTGTCTTTGAACAGTCAGTGATGGCTACAAGTGTAGTTGGTCCTTTAGATTGACAATCTTGACATTAGATTCGGCGCGGAGACTTGTGATCTCATTGACAGCCTGCTCACATGCAACCCTGGAGAGCGCATCACTGCGACACAGGCCCTTGAACACGATTACTTCTGGACAGACCCACTGCCTGCCGATCCCAAAACGTGCCATTTCTCTTGATTGACACACCATCACCACACAACTCAAGTCCTCCCCGTAGATTACCCGTTTACGAAGCATCCCATGAATTCGACAAACGCGGGCGCCGACAGCAGCCCCCTCAAGCACCTATCCCGCCACGTCTCACGGAACCCCCACGCTTCCCATCACAACCAGTTAGCAACAATGTTCCGCTCTATCTTAATCGCGGTCATCCTTCTCGGGAAAGCTCTCGTGCTCCTCCAACCACTCGACTCGGCATTCCACCATCCTTCGGTCATCAAAACCCGTACCCTCAGCCTCTTGACTATAGGAGTGGATTGCCGATGAACCTCCCACCTATTCACTACCCCGCACAGGGACCTCCTCCAGTACCATATCAACTTCCGAATGTGCTCACCACCCCCCTGCAATCTGATCAGAAGCCTCGGATTTCGCATCTACCCCCACGACCCCCCATGCCGATGGGAATGGATCGTTTTAGCGATGGTCGATCGCGCACGGGAGGGAGGGATAACAATCAGCGCACCCGTGGAGAACGAGATCGTAGCCATAGCGGATTAAACTACGGTTGATTCCTTTTTTGTTGTTGGTCGTAGTTCCATATATCATCCATTTTGGGCCGTTCCGTTACGTCAACGCATCCGATTTCTACTATCTGAGCCGACTTTTCTGCTCGTCGTGCTTATCTTATCTGTGCAACACCATCTCCGACTTTGCCGGTCACGATACATCACTAGTACTGGCACCAACGTGGCAATCGCCGAGCTCTCCTCCCTCCCACACCTCTAGTAGCTAAGAGGCCCAACATACACATATCAGCTTTTACAGCCCACCTCATCGAGTGTGCAGGCTCTGACTATTTGGACGTTGCTATGCCTTCACTAGGCGGTGCTCGCAAAGCTAGTACTAGTGATGCTCCCCCGGTAACATTACGAAAGCAGCCCCACGGAGCGGCGCATCCCAATAGCAGAATTAATGCACCTCCAATAGGTCGCAAGTCTGCACACCGCGGCGAGCTACGAAGAGTGAAATCCTCTTTGCATCTACGGCACGGTCACTTCAGTCTAATTATCCACTAGGCGCTTTACCCCGTACCCGATTCAGTCAGAGTACAAATTGGTTTGATTTGGCCCCTTTCCGTTTTCTCTAAGCGGCTGAAAATCTGTATAGCACGCCCCCCGTTAGTTACGACGCAATCGTATGAAATTGCTGGTGTAGCAGGGTTTCACCGTGGAACGCAACTTCCTGTCATTGTATCGCCCCAATCCGAGCGACGGCTTAAGCCCATTGCGCACAAGAACTTGGGCGACCCCTGCATCGAGCATGGTCCCAAAGTACCCAAAGAAGTCAACGCGTCGGATCGCTCTCTCGGTGGCACGGGAGCCAAAAGTCAGGCCAGACGGGCCAAGGCATCATCAACTCAAGTGACCTCAAGTAGGAAACCTGACGTTCTCCTGAACCAGCATAGAAAGTGCCTCAATTACGTTTGTTGCTATACCAAAGATGGTCTCATATATAAGAACAGCCAGGTCAATAGCGCTGCTTATGCAAGCATCGTTTTCGGGAGGTTGTCACGGAATCAACATTCTAAGCTTGCTGCTCAATCAGGTAAGCAGATACTTGCAGACTGCGAGTCACTGTAAATATCTTTAACTGACAGCTAGAAGGTAGCGATGAAGAAGTGATGCCCAACAGTACAAATAATTTCATGCCTAATCGAGTCCCTGAACCAGCTAGTGCTGGTGGTGACGACACTGCGTGGAAGAATATGGTAACGACATTCGGAGCTCTCTCATTATCGACGGCTACTGTCGCCAAGAAGCGACGTCTGCCATTTCTCCGCCGCATTGTCAGAACGAGCTTTCGCCGACGCTGCCAAATACGGGGCCTCGCCGTGGACCCTGTTTCGCCTCAACTGCAATTGCTGACCATTCGTTACAAAGTGCCCATAGATCTGTCAGATAATGAGTGGGACAATGAAGTGGCAGAGTACGTGGTTCACGAAGTGAAAATAGCCGAGGACCGGTTAGTTTGCCCGCTCTGTGACACATTAGGGCGTCTTGGGACGAAGGAAATATTGGAAGCACACCTGGAGTGGGATCACGTTGAAGTAGAGGTGAGCTGGCGAAAAGGGAAAGACGGTGTCAGTCGCGATCTCGTTGTCGAATGTTGTTTCTTGCTCATGAGTACAGAGCTGGGAGCTTGCGTTGGAGCTCCCTGGTAAAGAGCTGCTGGTTGACGTTGACGAATGGGGAGAGACGGAGTCATCGCGGCAAGTAAATCAATCGCTTTCATCTTATTATCTATTGATCGTGTAATGAAGCTCTTCTTCGCCTATTAACCGTTCCGTTCGTCCTTGGTCACCCGTTGGTGCTTCACCGGCGTCTGAAACGGGTCCCAGAGAGCGCCAAACCCCTCTGCATGAGATCGACGTGCCTGTGGAACATCCAGTCCCGACGTCCTTCAAATTCAAAGCAGAATCTTCGCCAACTCCCGCCTCCCGCACAGCTTCTCTCATTCCAGATGCCACTAGTGATAGCATTCACCAGGTGCCACATCTTCGCGATCCCCTCGGGCCCCTTGGGGTCTATCCCTACCTGCCTTCGAGCACAGATGACGACAATGATGGCCTGAGGTTCTCTTGTCGCCCCTGTGGCCCACGACTTTTTGATCTCGTAGCCAGATATCCCATGTCTGAATACGGCTTGACATCGTGGTCACTTTTAGAGCGAGACGAGGAGCTGTTCGAAATAGACGATGTAAGAGACGAGGAGAAGGCAATGCAAGCACTGTGGAATCGATGGATCCTTTCTAGACAACGGTGTTGACCCCTTCCCTAACGATGTTGTAGAATGCTGACTGGCTATTGAAAGCCAATACCTCCTGGATCCCCGCAAATTGGTAACAGAGTTTGTCGAGACATTCCAGCGTACCATAACGGAGACAGCAGGGTGGAAAGGGTTGCGCGTATGGCTATTAGTATGTTCTCTGATTCGAGTTGAGATGTCACTGATATGTTCTACTTGCCGGTCTCTAGTTACTAGCCAAGCACAAACTTCTAACAGGAGATGATATCGTCACGGTGATGGGCCATTATGAAAAGATTACTGGTACTGGACGATGATCACATGTTCCATCACCACGTTGACGTATAGCTGGGATGAGGAAAGTCACCGCTTTTTGATGGTAGATGGTAGGAAATCAACAATTTTGTTGTACAACAAAGCATTGCCATTGCCATTCTCGATGTTCTACAAACAATTTAAGTACCGCTACGTCCTAAGGCCTTTCTTACGGAACTGTCATCTAGTTTAGGAAGAAGATCCGCCCCAAGGAACGAAGGTTTGGGGAGAAAATCGGCGAGTATGAGCCAGGAAAGGTATTTAGCCATCAACCCGTCTGACACGGTTCTATCTCCTTTGTCTTCGTGACCTTCAAGCAGGGTGCGCATATTCGAATCGTCAAGGTCAGGGGACTTAGTACTAGTGGGCAAATCATCTAGCACAAAATGAAGGAGAGGGAACAATGCGTTGTCTTGGACTTCCATAACGTGCTGTTCCAACTTGCGCCTCCAGACAAGGTATTCACATCGTTCTACCGCAAAACCATAACGAGAAAGAGACGAGAAGATGGTGTTGTATGTAGGTGGGGGCTGCGCGCGCACATGGAGGACAGTCAGCCCGGTGCCGGGATGCGGAGACACTGTAGCCTGTGTGACACAAGCAGCCACATGGTTGACTGGGACCATGTTGATGGTATTATTGATATCGGGGACCAGTCCAAGTTGAACGCATCCCTTTGCAAGGCGCCAGATGAAATCGTCCGTGTTGGTGACTGGGGCATGGATCAATCAGCTCAACAACCGGCTGGCGTGACAGAGCACGCACCCGCAGTTTCGGCGTCTCCAACGATGTAACCCGGACGGATAATGTATCCACAGAGACCCCGTTTTCCAGCCTCAAATAATAGTTTTTCTGACACCCACTTAGATTGGCCATACCCAGTCTTGAGACCTGTGCGTGAGCCTTCCAGGGTGTCATCTTCGGAAACACCGCCCTTTCCCTCTTGCAACAAGGATTCAGAGAGACGAATGTAGTAGTCCGTGTCAATAGCAGAAGTGCTTGATATAAAAACAAGCTGCTTGGGTCTTCCCAGACAGGCAAATTCGATTGCCTTCAAAGTCCCTAGGACGTTAGCAGAACGTAGTCTCTCGTATGGATACACCCAGTGGACCTATTCCGGAAGTGTGTGGGTCTAGAGGACATATCAATAAGCCAGGAAGGATGCTTACCAAGGCACCGTTGTGAAGTACCACGTCCGCCTCCCTAGTTATGCGATCCCATACGTGTGGAGCAAGGCCAAAAGCTTCTTTGTCCAAATCGCCGCGCAGGACTTCTAATCGCGTACCACCCCTCCAACTGTCCTCCCACACACCACGATCGCTTGCACTTTGCGTTAGACGCTCTGCAGCTTTGGCGTCCGTCGATGAACGCACGATACAAATGACCTTTTTGACCTTCTCACTTGAGAGGAGACTACGTAGGATGAAAGAGCCAAGGAATCCAGTAGCACCGGTGAGGAAAACGGTGATATGTCCATCAGCAGGGAAGGTGGGGTGAGGGTAAGAGGCTCGCAAGGTTGAACAAAGGGCATTCAGGTCTTGACTGTAATTGGTTAGATTGTTTCTTGTGCGTGAGTCTTCGGCGTTATTTGGGGCAAGAGCGTCCATCGAGCTGGGCACACCAGTGAGGCCGAGATCTGCATTACGCAGGGAATCTATCGCCAGCGACAACCCCACAATGGTCGGTTTGTCGAATATCAAACCAAGGGGAGCATTCACGACGAATGTTTTTCTAATCTCGAAAATGAGCCGCGTGGCAAGAATAGAATGACCACCAAGATCAAAGAAGTTCTCATCGAGTGGAATCGGGGACGGCGCAGATGGAAGAATTCGAGACCAGATAGTTCGCATGGTTTGCTCAGTTGGACTAGTAGCACGACCATCTGCTTGAGCCCGTGTGGCGTAAGTAGCTGCCTGCGCAGTGTCAGGGAAGGGAAGGGCCGGTTTGTCGATCTTTCCGTTCGGATTCAGCGGCATTTTCTTCAACGGCACGAACACTAGATGGTATCCACTAAGTGTTCTTGTCCAAACGGGCGAGGAAAACGTACATGTAGGTATACTGTAACTGGGCAGTTTCTTCTTGAGGTGTTCTCTAACGTCTTTGATGAGACGCTTGTACTTGCGAATACCACCGAAGACGTCTCCTTCATCGGGGAGATCGCTGGCGAAGCCGTCGAGATCTGGCCCTTCAAGCGGCACAAAATAGCTGACTAAAACCTTCTCCTCGTCTTTGTCTCTTCGGACAAGCGTGACATTCTCCCTCACAAGGCGGTGTTGGCTGAGATGTGTATCAATCTCTCCCAGCTCGATGCGGAAGCCCCTAATTTTGACTTGATCGTCTGCGCGCCCAGTGCATTCCACAGTGCCGTTCGGCATGTAACGACCGAGGTCCCCAGATCGATACATTCTATCGCGGATTCCTTTCCAATGTTTTATTTCTGGACCAGGGACGGCACCATCAGGTGGCTGAAGGAGTGTATCGCGTCGCGGAGCTGTTGTTGAGAACCAGTTGACGACGAACTTCTCGGCAGTGGCAGCTGGATCTGAATATCCCTCTGCGAGCCCTCCTGAGCGTACATAAATCTCTCCGATCTCTCCAATTGCACAGGGGACGTCCTTATCGTTCCTATTCACAATAAGAAGCTGAACGTCGATCATACCTTGACCCGCGGGCATGATATCTTTTTGCGTCGCCAGAAACGTAGAATCTTCCGATATGCTCGGTATGGTGAAGTAAGATACAGCCCGTTGGGTCTCCGTCGTTCCATACATATTTATGATACGCACATTGGCTGCCAACGATTGCAGGCGGGTGCAGTCACGTTTGGTCAGGACATCTCCCACGAAGAATGCGCTGAAGAGGGAAGGTATTTGGCGGGTTGCCTGAGCGGATAGAAGTTGCCCCATAGCTGGTGTCAAATGAGTTACGGTCACTTCACTGTTTGCCATCCATTCTGCCAGCCGCCCTGGGGTGTTAATATCATCGAAGGTTGGAACATGAAGTTCGGCTCCGAAGAACATAGGAGTAAAAACTGTTATGAGAGTATATGAGTACGTGTGAAGGAAGCAGTAAGTGGGAAATCTCACTATCCCGCTGAATGGGGTCATGGGCGATACCGCTGAGCATGGTAAATTTGGAGGTCTGTCCAATGTTGAACTCGTGTCCCATCCATGGAAAGAAGTGAGTGAGACTGTAATGTCGGCCTTTGACCCCCTTCGGTATCCCGGTACTTCCACTGGTAAATGACAAAGTGGCGATGCTATCCGGACCAAGAATGAGGTCAGGGTCAGACTCTCCCATTGCGCAGTGGGGAATGAGAACATCCGAATCGCCACTACCGGAACCCCCGACTACGGTACCATCTGCATATAGTTCTAATGCAGGTACCTCGACACGAACTTGAAGTTCGGAAGCAATGAAAGCCCGAACAGTCGGGTTGATCGTCCCGGCACCTTTGAGCACAATTAATCCGCGGGGTTGAGCAACACGAAGGTATATGGTCTGGCGCGAGGGAGGGTACGCGGGATCTACAAAGTAACACTTAGCGATTTAAGAGCTTGCTAAATGTCCAAACGTACCAATCACAGAAAAGGCTGCCCCCACTTTCAGGGTTCCCATGACTGCAACAACTAAGTCAACGCTGCGATGCGCATATATTACAATAATATCTCCTGGCTTGATACCGCCGGAAATGAGGTGATGAGCGAGAATATTCGACGCTCGAAGTATCGTCCCATAGGAGAAATATCTTCGCTCTTGCGGCTCATCCAAATGGGCCGCAGGAATGCTCTGCACAATACAAGGTCGTTGGGGAAAGCGGCGGGCATTTTTAGAGAAAATATCTGTGATGGCACCTTTCCAGTCGCACCAGTTTAGGTCCGCAGTTGGATCAGGTAGGTTCGCCTGTTGCACAGGTGTCAAAAGAGAGATGGACCCCACTGGTGAAAGCGGATAAGGTGCGGCCCTGCGAAGAAGGGTAGAGAGCTGGTCGGCGATACAAGAAACACGGGTTCGAGTGAATAGGAGCGAGTTGTATATGATGCGCAGAGATATGCGCGGTGCGATGGATTCATGGATGGAAGTGGGAGGGCGAGTGACAAAAAATGTGATATCGGAAGTGAGACTGGTAGACTGGACGAAATTCTCCTTTTGTGCATTCGTTTCATCGAAGAACCTGACGCGGAAGATAGACCTGGACGTTTCTGGGATATCGTCCTTATCTTTTCCAAGCGCTCGCACCACGGCCTCGTAAGGAACGCAATCTTGTTCTGCTTCACGCTCAGCTTGCTGGACGTTCTTAACGACAGCCCAGAATGGATCTCTTGGATCAACGGAAAGGCGAAGAATAAGGGGATCCTTCGCGGATGCAGAAGATGAGCCAATGACGAGATCGGTATCACCTGTGTAGCGGTGCAAAAGGACAGCGAAAGCGGAAAGGAGTAAATGAAATGCTGAAGGTCGATCTGATAATGCAAGATCGTCCTCATCCTCGGTAAAGTTCTCGTTATACAAAGCGAGTTTTAGCAAGCTGAGCGATGTTTGCTCCGAGAACTCGGCAACATGAACAGCTTCGACGAGGCGGTGTGCCCCGGAAGGCCGGGGGTAATCAGTGGGTAGGGATATGGAAGGCAGGTTGCTCAAACGGGTAGCTATTCGTGCCGAAGTATTTGATGCCATGCCCATTCGGAAGTCGTCAGAATAACAAGGTGTAGAGGGTATGTCGAGAGATGGTGATGGGGAAAGTTGAGCCGGGCCAAAACGGCCCGGGGCTGCTCAATTTGCCCCATTTCCATTTCGTTCCGTTGGGGTGTGATACTGGTGTGATGCATGTAATGCTTCCAACTTGAAACTCTGGGGAGGCGTGCTGTCGCAAGTGGCACGATTCCAAATTTTTGAGTCGTGCATATTTTCCACTCAAACCCTTATGGACCTGACGCAAACCGGCCATGTACTAAGTCACTCTTTGGGACAAACTTTCGTATGTTTTGCACTTCTGTTTTGTCAAGTCCCCACCTTTGAACTTGCTTTGGAGCTCTCCAAGTTGATAAAGAGTAAAAAGAGAGAGTAAATGGTAAGGAAAGAAAGCAAAAGTAAATTCCTATTTTCCCGATGCGGCGCACCACCTCGAGTTTGTTCCTGTAACTCGGTAAAACCGAGTCACCGTATTCCAAGATCCTGAAGCGGACTCACACGATACCGTACCAGTAACCTGAGGAAGTTGATTTGAATGAATATCTATGAAGTCACTAATCCTACACAACATACTTTGCCTTCCGGACTATGACATTGACATCAATACCATCACGTTTGAAGAGAACGCAAAACATCTGCCCTCGCTGCGACTAACCACAACGACTTGTACTCAAGCTATTCAGGGCTTGATGGCGATCTTGAGAGCTCCCCTACTGTTCATCTTATCCAGGGCAAGTTGATAGTCTTCCAACTTGAACACGTCCGTCACCTGCAGACGTGGTGAGGATCAACACACCGTGAATAAACAAACACTGTCGCTTACCATGCCAGACACCCGGATTTTCTTGCTGTCCAAGTAGGCCACTGCACGGGGGAAGCAGAACGTCTGTGAGAATGAGCCGATGATCTATGGAGGAATGAATGGTTTATGTTCGAATCAGACAACAAATATCGAGAGACGCACCCTTATCTCATCGCCAAAAATCCTAGAGGGCGACCAGTGGACACGCGCATTATTCGCGTACACGCCGTAAATCATCAATGTCCCCCCGCGGCATACATAGTCGATCGCCTCGTTAGCTAGCTTTTCGACTCCTGTGGCCTCGACTACAACGTCAAATCCATATGGATTGGCCTGCTTAAGCTCAGCCCACTGGCGTTCCGGGCTTTGTCTATCAAGCTCAATATACTCATCCCCGGCATCAAGCTGCTTGGCGAGGTCCATTTTGATACCCTTGTTCGCGGCGATTGTCACTCTTCTGGCCCCGTTCAGTTTGAGCAGTTGCGCGAGAATGAGACCCGTAGGTCCCGCGCCTATTACGAGAACATCGACACCAACTGGCGCATTCAACTTGTCGAGTCCGTGAATAGCACAAGCAGCAGGTTCGAGGAGCGTCGCCTCTTCATCGGTGAGGTTGTGGATCTTGTAAAGCTTCTGCTGTGGGCTTTTAAAAAAATAAGAGCTCCATTCCCATGGAGAAAGAACCAGAGCGTACTATGAAATATACTCCGCAAAACCGCCTTCCGAGCTAACTCCGCGCGCACGGAAGTTCTCACAGAGGAGAGATTGACCCCTGCGACAATAGAAGCAATTGTCACACTAAGGGCGGTCAGCCGAGCCACGAGGTCGATGTTCCACCCTACTGTTATGCCAACATCGGCCACGCATCGGTCACCAAGGGCGAAGCCCTTTACGTTCTTCCCGAGCTCGACGATACAGCCAACGGCTTCGTGCCCAGGTATGAGCTTTTGGGATAGAGATGCGCCCGTGAATAGACAACCTCAATAGTTGTGAGATCGATACCAAGACGCTCACGTACGGGAAATGCCGAGATGAATTCGCCTTCGTGTATGTGTCCATCAGTGCCACAGACACCTATGATTGTGATTTATAGTAAGTGACATTGATGACACGAACGTGTAAGTGGATGATGCGAACCGCAGTAGCTGACTAGGAGAGGTGAAACCAGTGAGCGTGCATTAATAAGGGCCAACTTCTGCTTACCTTTAAGGAGAACTTCGTCATCTTTAATCTGTGGGATCGGGACGTCCTTAACAACGAAATCCCGAGGCTGCGTGGGATTGAATGAGCCTTCGAAATGGACATGTTCTTAGAACAGACTTACAGCGTTATACCACAAAGCTTTCATCGTTCCCTGGACCATGCTGGGCGGCTAGAGACCTGACCTGTTTGGGGAGGTGGGAGTTGGGGCGGTTGCACAGGGGGCAGACATCTGATCAAGATCACGAACTTATATGTGACAAAAAAGAGGGTGATGATGTCATCACACGGACATTTGTCGTCGAATTCGAATTCGAATTTTTCGATAGAAGGGTAGTGCTGGCACACGGTCACCTTGCGTACCCTTCCTTTTCTCCCGTCGATACGCAAAGGTCTTCGATCCCTTTCTCCTGTGTGTGATCACCGATCACCGCTCAGGCCGGTCAGCGTGGCAATCTATGTTTTGTCATCCCTCAGTCAGACGTTATGGCATTCACTTGGCACGCAGGTGCCAGGCTGGGTCCGCCATGCATTCCATACTCTCGCATCCACATCCGGATAGAGGTTTTAAGTCACCCTAGCTGGCTTTCACGGACCAATAAAAATTGCTTCGATTGATCGATTCATTCATATTGTTTAGGGTTTTCGGATCACCACATGTTGAGGTTTCGTGCAAATTTCATGGACAATGTACTCACTGAGTCGCAGCCGATGGCTCGGGTGGGTGGTCTGTTATGCGAAACAAGAAGAATGGTGGAACCGAATACAGCACTCTCTTCGGCCGGACTCGACTCTGGAGAAATGCACCGCAACGGACGGGCCGGGACGGCATCCACAGGTTTTCGGCCAGTATTGGCCATTCACGAACTTGGAAAGGAGATGCAAGCACTCAAAAGGTTGATCATGTTCTGATTTTCAACTGACGGGAAGGATGCTCCGAATACATTCCAGATTATGAAGCCACTCTAGTGTCAAATCAGAACTCTATGAACATATGGAACGGTCATCCGGTTTTGGCTCACGCATTCGAAAGAATTCCATACGGATGTGAGAGAGAGAGGACGGCACGATAGCGTTGTAAGGTGGGCCCTTGTTCTGCCCCGAGACTGCCGACATTTTAGTTGGGCCACATCGATGTCAACAACGCCCGCACCACCTTCCCGGCTCCCCTCTATTTTCCCTTATCAAACTTATGCACACAACGAACACGTTTTTCTTTGCCTTATAGCCAAAGTACAAGGTAGCGTGCTTGTATATAATCCCCGTGAACTCATCAGTACGTATCAAGGATCAGAGGGAGAATAAAGAAGGTCTTGGCCCCATGCCAAACCGAGCTACCGTGCTGTCAGCCTGTCACGCGTGTTGGTTCTGACTGGAGCCTCTCCCCCTCCTTTTCCCTTGGGATCCCATCCTCCCGGACTTACCGTCGTACAGCGTCCGAGAATACTGTGGAGTCGGTGGTCTCCCATCTCTCCGTGAGCCAAACCTTCAGTTGAGAGGATAGACCCTATCGGCTACGCACTGTTTTGATCCGACGGGCATCTACAAGACATCAAATTCATATTCATCAAATACCAAGAAAAGTTGAGATCCTTGAGAACTTGAGATGTTGGAGTACGATTCTGATATCCCTGGAGCAAGCGTGTTCTGCGCGGGTCGCCCCATGTCTTCCATACGTAGTAGATGCACCTTCCGGCGCAGCGATGCACTCACAGGTTACAATGCATATCAGATGCTTCAAGTTGTCCATACACTACAATTGGGTACGTCATGCACCGCTTTAAGATGCAGTGTACTCACGCAACATCTGACAGACCTCGCATGGTTTCTGCAGTGGTTCATCGCGATTAGGGGGCTCCCGAGCACACGCTCTGAGTCGCGCGCAGACGAGGTGTGCATGTGGTACTGGGCCCCCAACTCGTCATATCCGTCGGCTGCAGCACTGGCAGTGGTCCGATGCACTCAAGTATAATGTGCGCTGGGCGATGCATACTAGTACCGGGCGTTCGAATTGAACAATTCGTGTTCTTTTCGGTTTCGAGAGTGTCCGCCCGCCCACGAATAGGCAATGCCGATTCGGAGGGGGGACTCCATTTGCTTGAGTGCCGGGAAGAACCGGGAAAACGCCATGGGCTCAATTTGCTCCCGGAATTGCTCGCACCCGTATTACGCCTTACCTCAGTGCGCGAGTCTCAGTTATATCGAGGTGCTCCCGGCTCTCTCACGAAACGTATAATGTCCGTCTTTCCCTTGGGCCGGTCATATATTTCTTTATTAGTGATGTCCCGACCAAATCGAGATACTTAAGAGTCAATTCATAATCCAGTTTCGATTTGCTGCTCACGAATTCTAGTCAATAAGGGCCTGAATGGCCAGTCAAACAAAGCGACAGTGATCGGATAGCAACTTTGGAAGATGCAGCGCTTAGTGCAGTCATGAGGGGAAGGTGATAGAGTGCATGTTCAAGAATAGGAATTCACAGACGTTTATAACCTTCATTATACATTCATGATGTACGCGGTGAGTCCGGGAGGATGGGATCCCAGAGCGAAAGGGGGGTCGAAGGAAGGAGAGACGAGAGGGATCGGATTCGGAACGGAAAAGGAGAGGCGAGGAGAGAAGGACACCTCTAGACGTCGGCGCGCGAGGAAGCCGAGATCGCTCGGATTAGCGTCCGTGGCTTGAGATTCCCTGGGCCGAAAGGAAAGTAGAGGTCAAGAGAAAAGGAGTGGGAGAATCGCACGAAACGTTAACGGTGAGAGATGATGATTTTTCGAATGTTTGTACCTTGTTCTTGCCTTCTTGGCTGCAAGGGAAGGTAAAGGAGAGGCGGTGTGGGCGTTTTTGAAGTCGACGGCCCAAGCATCGGGCGGACCTAGGAGTAGAAACGTGCATTATTATACCCTGGATTGCACAAAGGAAGTGGGGTCGCCACGGGAGTCTCGCACGAGGGACGTGACAACACGGCAGTTTGACTCAAAGTCGGAATGGTGGGCGTGCGCCTCACCTTACAATATTAATATAATGACTGAGTTCGCAAACCCTATCGAGTGCGAATGAGCCCTACTGCCTCACATCCCCATCCCTATGGAATGCTTAGTGGTCATAAGGAAGAAGACACCTCACCGGCACCTCCCATAAACTTGGGAGGCTTTAGCGCCTTAACCACCAACTCTCACACCAAAAAAAGCAAAAGGGAAAAAGGAGAGAAAGTTCCACTTGAACTTGAACAGCAACCAGTATTGTGACAAGGAGTATGATCAGACTGAAATATCGCGACGGTGTAGAACAGCCATCCATCCCAAATACAGGAAATTAGGTACGACAGGACTTCACAAAGTAGATGAACAAGAGGAGATGGCATGGGACAGATACATCAGCAAAACGTCAAAATTAAATCCAGGTTTTCACTGGTTTTCACTCGTTTCCGGGTTTCTGGAAACTGGAAACTTGGAAACCCGGAAACTTAGACTGACAATGGCAAAGTATGACATAGAAAGCCTTTTTAAAATGAAAAAAAAAAGGTTTAATCAGCACCTTACAACTTGTACATAGAGTTTCCGGAAAATGGGACATAAGTTTCCGCATGTCCAGGTTTCCGGGTTTCCAGTGGTTTTTCATGGTTGCTCAACTTGAGCAACCACCGGATTTCAAATTTCATGTCTACTAATGTATGCTCACGCCGAGAAGACTTGCCGGCCTAGCTATGAGAAACCCAATCAATCATCGCTTGTCGTAGCCCTTTTAAGCGTTTCTTGCCAGTCCATTCCTAGCTTAGCTAGGGTTTTGCTGCGGGCTGAAACCGATTCTGTGACTAAGGACTCTAGGCTAGAATATGTGAGGCTTACCGAATACTTGCAAAACTTCTTTAAGGAGATCTCGCTTCCAGTGTCCGAGAATCAATGGGTTCCAAATATCTTCTTTGCTTATACCGGGTCGCCTGAATCTCGCGTCAGAGGCTGTTCCGTGGAGTGAAAAGGTACAGACCAATAGATAGGACCAAAAAGATCTTTGATCAATTCCTCCGCCTTATTCCTGAATCCTTCATCAGCAATTTTCTTGGCATACACCAACAATATTTGCTTGTATTCCACACTGCTGTCGAGAACACGTGCTGCATGTAGTTTGGATTCGAGATGACCAAGTGTAAGAGCACTTGTCCACCATGGAGGCCGTTGAGTTGTACCAGGAGGGGGGTTGATACGTTCGGAGATGGCACTTTCGATAGATGCTACCACTGCCAGTTGGGTGGAACTGTTGCGGGGTCGACTCGACCAGGCGTCGGAGCCTTCAGCCCACCATGGCTCGGATAGCTTTACGAACGAGCAAAGACCACCGTCGTATGAGTATGTGACCCCAGACGTCGTGCCGACTATCAGGCTACCGTTTGGTCGGGCCACAAGGGTCGTGATACTTATCGCTGTTCCGCAGGCCGAACTATTTGGAGATAACAATAGCGGTCGCACTGTCGTCGGCGCAAAATTTGCAAGAGACTTCTTGACATCCCTGCAGAACATCGTTAGGTAGAACACAACATAACTGTAAGTCGAGTCATACCAAGAATATAGCATACCAGTGGATGTAATAGCAACTAGAGTAGACTTAGCAGCCGAAAGGAGAGTCGCGATCCCACCAAGGGTGAGAGTTGGCATGAGCCTACCAATACTCGATAAGTTACAGACGAATGACAAAGAAAGTTGGGTAAAATTCCATCACCTTCGGCCGGTTGGAGAATAAACATTCAAAGTCCCATCAAGCATTCCCACAGCACAAAAGATGCTAGTGGCGGCCAAAATGACACCGGGAGAGGGCAGATAGTCGAGCCAGCATACAATTTTTCCACTGATATAGCTAATTTCCGTTCGATCTTCAAACCCCAGAAGAGGTGAGCCAGAACGCAATGACAAACTAAAACGGGGTTACCTCCGGTTTCCGCATTCTTGCACTCCAGGATATCATCTCCGGCATCCAAGACTTTGAGAGACAAGTAGGTCAACGTCGGAGGCGGTGAGAAAACGGCCTTCCTCTCAATTTCGGGACTTTCAGACACGTCAATTCTTTGATTGATGGGTGGGCATATCTCTTTCACAATGTTTTGATTGGCCTCTATAACGCGGTCGCCGCCTAGAGTGCGGGCTTTGGTGAGCCTCTCTTCGGGGATATTTAGAACAGACGACTTTCGCTTTGCAGCAGTGGAGCTTGTGACGCCAAGCGCATCAATAGGAACTTCTGTGAGCATATCATGGTCTGATGAACGGTGGTCTGATCCATGAGCAGACGTAGGCGGCTGGGAGACCTCCGGGATTAGACCCGACTTTGTGGTGGCAGGATGTGGGTGTGAATGTGTGTGCGTGGGTGAATCATGGTATGACGACGAATTTGCAAGTATAGCCAGGGAATTTGAACCACTACGAGGTCCCAGGAATTGTTGCTGCGTCCTTCTCTTGGTGTTTCGCTTGGCGATGAGTTTATTGACAACTTCGTGACTACTGCTCGTCGACGGAACTCCGAAATCACTAATGCCGTGAGGTTGATTAGGCGAGCGGTTAGGCGACGGTGGTGGAGTCATCCGTTGTCCGGATGATGGCAGCTGGAGGTTCGTGTGTGACCAACCCTCAGGTAGAGGTGGAAGGGTAAAGCCAAATTTTTGCAAATACTGTTGCTGAATAGAATGCGGTGCAATGCCTTCCAGCTCATCGGAGTCAAATGCGAACGCCGCAAGCGTACCATCGGAGGATACGGCGTATAAGGTGAGGCCATCCCACGACCTGACCACATTCAATACAATGATGATACAGAATGCAGACATCTTACCAACTGAGATCCATGATCTGCCTCTCGAAAACTTCCTTGGCCACAATTATTGGTCTTGCTGACTTTGTTTGCCAAATAGATACTGAACGATCATCCGCACCAAGAGCTACAACCGAGCAGATGTTGGAAGTGGCAACTGGGGCTGTTGGATTACGGAGGAATATGTGGGGGTTATATGCCTAGAAGACACACGCATTTGGCCATTGGGGTGTAGATTGCAGTGCAGGCACTTACAGCAACTTCTACAGTGTTTTCATGTCCAACGAGGCTAATTTCTGACGTCCAGCTATTACGAGCAATAACAGCAGCAATAAATACAAATCCCTTATTATTAGTGGCGTTGGAAGCGGTGATATGCGCCCCATCCGGGGACCAACTGAATCCAATGGCTAATGAATGGGACGGGAAGTCGCGGGGTAAACTAACTCACCTCAGTCGTCGGAAAAAGGTACTCCCGGGAGAATCTTCGAAAGGTTTTCGAACCTCAGCCTCGAGTTCCCAATCTGTTGTACGCCAGATTTTGACACTGCGATCGTCAGATTGGGTTGCCAAAAACTCCCCAACTGGGTCCCAACAAACACCTTTGACGAAGCCGTGATGCTGATCGATTCTGCGTATCCGTTCTTAAACAGAACAAAATTATCACTCCAGGTTGAGCGGCGATTGACTATGATACAATCGGCTCACCCAGAGTATAACCACTCCAGATCAACACCTGGGAATCCAAACCTACGGAAGCCAAATACCGATCCTCTGGCGACCATGCAAGGTCAGTCACATCTATAGCCAGAACTGAATACAGACCACGTTGTGTGAATAATGGATTACGTACCGCTCTCATGCCCCGGTAACCGTTTCAAAGGTTTCCAACCCTCGATATTGACCTCATCTGAGCCCCATACTTTGCCTCTAGCTGTACTACAAAGGCAATTCTTGAGAAGCATACCAAAGAGAATAAGATAAGAACACGAACGGATCAAGGTCCCATATCATCACAATTTCATCGTCACTTCCACTAGCGAGCCACCTGCCAGAATTGGCCCAACGAACGCACAACACGGGACCGGTGTGCATAGTTAGGGTACATAGGGACTTAGGGGGCCTGTTTGATTGCTCCGAGGTGCTATTTAGGATGGGTTTCGTGCTCCATATCCTGATTTTCGCATCAAGGCCACCAGTGGCAATGCGGGAGCCGTCTGGATGCACGTGGACCGAAAAAATAGACAAACGTTTGGGTGCTTGGTCACTTTTTCCGGCGGAGTCTTTGGGGATAGAGTGAACTAGAAGAATAACGATAGAGATGAGAACCGCGAACCATTATGGATGACCCATGAGGGCTTGGTGAACTTCATGACCGGTCGTTGATGCAAGCGCGGTTGAGCGTCACATTCGGCAAGCCTGGCGCTGGATGACTTGACGTCATCACATTAACGTGAAGTTCACCACTAGTACAGTACTACTGTAGTACTATTTATCTCGTCTCCTCTCTTCTCCCTTATTTTATAACCGTTATGATCGTTGTTTTCAGGGAATGAGCACACAAGCTGGGACTTCCATCGCATTGGCCTAATTCCCTGTCATAGGGTATGATGGACGAGGTATGATCCACATTTTCTGACTGTTGGCTTGAAATAGGATGTCATCAGGGTAGATGGAAATAAAACTGCGGGCAGTATGCAACGTGTATTTGTGTTGAGAAACCTTCTTTGTATATATCCTTCCTCCTGACAGGCTATCGAACTACGCGTAGAATAACCCCAAGGCGTGGCACTGCCACAAACTTGGATAATGCCCCTCTAACGGTGATCCTATCACTCGTGTTCCTTAGACAGAAAAAGGGACATTCGGTTTGCTAGTTCTGGTATACAAATGACGTAGCAGATACAGAGGTCCCAATCGTCAGAAGCGACTTGAGATAAGTGTAGTGGGCTTGACTATCGGACAAGAGCGCTCAAACATCTGAGTACGGCATGTGAGTGGAGCGGCGACTGATCATGGGAATTGAGGCCTTACTGTCGAAGCACACATTGCGTGAGGACTCCACTGTCTTTCCCATTCTCTCAGACAGCGCACAAAGCCAGAATTGGGTTTTATGCATGGACGACGCTGGCGGACAAAGGCGAGCGCGGAGTCGAATGACATTCCGCGTTTGCGGATGAGATATGCTATGACAATTGCTGCCGAGCGAGAAACACCCTGTGCCAAGAGGATGAGAATTGATATATCATCAACCTACGCCACCCAATCAAAGTCTAGAGGCGACTATGAAAGGGGTTGGACGAAGATGGGAAACGATGGTGGAACAACGCTTACTTGTTGACAGTGGACGAGAACGTTGCGGCCCCTGCCCAAGGCAGAGTCGATGTCTTCGACCGCATCTTCGAGATGTGGCTTGAGGTCTTGACTCTCGAGGTCTAAGATATCCAGGCGATAGCACTCATAGCCGTCTTGTTCGGATTCGGGGAGCCATGGGGCATCAAGGACTTGAACGAGATGGTGTATGTCATGTTCCCTGAGTATGGAAGGATCAAGGACAGCGGAGATAGATCCGAGGTAGAGAGCGCCATGGTTAGAACATTGTAGCCTCGGGGTAGAGGGAGGACCAGATGGAAGGATGAGGTGCATGGGGTGCACATTGCTTCTGCAACCTCCGGGAGCAGACCTGAAAAACTAATCATGGGATGGAATGGCTTGGGCAACAAGACGCAGGGGTTATGTTTTTAAACCCACCGTGAAGGACGCATGCGCAGGTGGAGGCAAGAGTCTAGCCTTGCATGACGTGCCGTTACCCCTAACCCTGGTGCTAACTTGTACTTCACTTCACGACGACGACACAGAAGGGACGCACCGCATTACCTCGGTCACGGCGATGGGCAAAGGGTCGCAAGGGTCGGGTTATATTCGGCGCCGTTTGATGAACTGCCACCTGAGAGTGTGACATCGAAGGTAGCTGAGCAGCCAAGGGGGCTTAATTAGGAAGGAAAGCCAGGACGTCATCGCAATCAACCTGCCTGTCCAACACTGCACGTTACATTATTACAGTCAGTACTATATGGGCGCGGGCGCGAGCTGTCATTGAGTCATCCATCATCACATGCCTCACGACAAAGTTCACACGCACGGGCCAATATCGGTTCAAGTCCCGCTTGAGAGCCCGCAGTCCTTGTCGCCACGCCACCGCTACCACAGCGTCGCATTCTTTAACCCTCCTAAACATTGAAACTGCTCTCACGTCATGGCTGATATTCGCAGGAAACTTGTTATTGTCGGTGATGGTGCATGCGGAAAGGTGTTGTCTCAACCATTCGGTTTCTATTCTTTCCAGCTAACTGCCCTTTATGCAGACCTGCCTCCTGATCGTCTTTTCCAAAGGCACATTCCCTGAGGTTATATATTCTCGTGTAGTCTTGCACTGCATAATCTGACAGTGAAATTCAGGTTTACATCCCTACAGTGTTGAGAACTATGTTGCCGATGTCGAAGTGGACGGCAAGCACGTCGAATTGGCCTTGTGGGATACTGCTGGCCAAGAAGATTATGATCGTCTTCGCCCTTTGAGTTACCCTGATTCACACGTCATCCTCATATGCTTCGCAATCGACTCTCCCGACTCCCTTGACAATGTGCAGGAGAAAGTGCGCTTTCTCTCGTTTATGTCCCAAGCATTTCCTTCATCTATGTTATTCAGTGGATTTCTGAGGTGATGCACTTCTGTGCCGGTCTTCCCATTATTCTAGTTGGCTGCAAGAAAGATTTACGGCGCGACCCAAAAACCATCGAGATGCTCAGGAGGCACGGTCAGCGGACTGTGACCTCGGAAGAGGTGCGAGCATTACCTCTTTTTTCCATTCTTTTGGCACCAACATGTCTGTAGGGTATGGCCGTTGCGCAGAAGATCGGTGCTAGGCAGTACCTTGAGTGTTCAGCGAAATTGGGTGAAGGTGTGCGCGAGGTTTTCCAACATGCCACTCGCGTGGCCCTTCTTAGTCGAAACCCTCGTGCCAAGAAGCATAGCCATTGTATTGTACTCTGAAGTCTGGGGTTTGGGGTCTGAGGCGCATGTTACGCTCACTTGTCATTTATGCCAGTGACCTCTCAAGCAGTCAACCCCTTCACTTCTTCATACCCCCATTTGTCCTCCATAACAGCATCTGTAGTACGGTCGCGGTGTGTGTGCCAGGCAATCTTCCGTTCAGTTAGTCTGGTTTCCTAGAACAATCCGGATACCGTACGTCCTTTCCCCCCCAGACCTGTTAATACATGTCTCTGCCAGTCAGTTATATACGTATGATCTGTGTTCGTCAACGTTCCCAATATGTTGTCGTGGTGATCATGAGTCAGGTTGAGTTGGTCCGAAAAATCCGCCAGTTTGTGTATCCCACCACACGTTTTCAGTGGGCGATATCAACTGTACCAAAGAAATTGGCCAATGGAATCGATGCTATTAAGATTTCGGGCGAGCTGGATGATGGGGTAAAAATATAGCAGATCGCTGTATCACTGGCTTCATCGGATAAAGGTGGCTTGGATGGATCACTGTTGTGCTGAGTTAGATAGAAGTGATATAAGCGACATGAACAACGTGTCATATCTATCGTATCGCACCGCTAGTGGGCGGAGTCGGTCACGGCCAGGCATACTGTATCTGCTTAGTGACACGCTCGCCTGATCGACCGTACTGATCATCGGGGCGTAAATATGCGTAAATCTGTGTGGGAGCGCGATACCGAACTCGCGAGTGGCGCTGTCGGGTAAATGATAAGAGCGTGCGACTCCAGAGAACGGAGCACCGAATATAGTCTAGTGAGGCCGTTGAGGACATCTGGATCGTGATGCACCCGACTAGCGGAGATAAGCAAAGGCACGCATTTTTCATGTGCTCCTTATATTACTGTAACGGGCGACCATATGGGCTCTGGATACTCGATGATCTGAGCTAGCGTTATCAACAACGGTCTCGTGCACCGATTGTCGCTGGCGTGTTAGATACTGATATTATTCGATATTGCTTAAAAAATTGTAGTGACTCCGATGGCACCAATCCCTGACCAACTAGTTTCGTGACCCTGCATACCCAGCAAATCAAGGATACTCAGCATCGCATCCTTCATCCAACGACTTTCCAGAAAGCGATTGCTCTCAACCGAAAGAGGCATCGGAAGGGTCTGAGAGAGGAGCTGTTTGAAAGGGGACAAAAATGTCGCTGCGACTACTGATGCTGGATCGGAGCCGGAAATATTTCCCTCGCGAAGGCAGGCAGACCACGAAGAGTGCGCAACTGATAGGATCGGAGGAGAGAGCGCGGAGGTTGTACACGGGGAAAAGGGCGGCCAGCGCTACAACGTTAGAGAGTTGGCGTTCTTCGTGGAAAGCGTAGAGCAGCTGGCGAGCAGCAGTGAGGGTGAGGTCCATACGATAAGCTGGTCGATCGCTGAATACAGTCAGGGCGAGCCCAGGACAACGGAGCTCAACGCAACGACCTGTGATGAGGAGAGTAGAACTCAAGTTAACGATGCTCAGTCGTTCGGAGGTCGTTCACGCTCAATTACGCACGAACGAATGCATTAACATGCACATCACGAAACTGTCTGCGGTTGTCGACAAACTGCGAGAATTTGCTCGATGCGCGTTCGAGCTGTTGCGCACAGGTTGCGAGATCAAAAAGATAGAGCCAGGCACTGCTGCGGACTTGCGGTGAATTATTCATGGAACGGCCTTGACTGATCCGGGACGAAATCAAAGTCAATGTTTGCTCGAACCTCTGAGCGCGAAGGCTTTTTTGAGTTATTTCGGGACCAGATTGCGGTAGGCGTGAGGTTCGCGTATCTGCCCTGATTGGGAAGGACAAGTCGTTCGTTTTCTTACTGAGTGAACGGACTGGCGAACCCTTGTCAACCGTGGGCACGGGTATTTTTCCGGTGGTGTGGGCTGGAGCAATCAACGATCAATGAGTGTTCGCGAAAGAGCGTAGGGGTGGGGTCACCAATGGATCGAACACACGGACGACCATTTGAGAAGTAACTTGGAGGATAGTAGGAGCGAGATGCTACACGTAAGGCTCGGATATCGACGTTCCGAAGCATCGTGGTTGCCATCAGTCGCGTCAAAGGATGTCGACTCGACCTGGTAAGTCGGCACGTAACAGTAACAGCTGAGTTGAGAAAACGACCACACCAAACACTACCAAATATTGCCCTCGCGGATGGAGTAAACCTACCATCGGAGTAACTCGGATTGGCTGTGTTAGATTCCCGCTTAGGCCGAGATAAAGGGTAGTGCTGCATGATTGTTGATACGTTGATGTATCAATCACCCGACTACTTTCGCCCGCTATTCGCGTCAGCTTCTTGACTCTCGCTCGCGGCTCGCGATTGGAGGGGGATTTGAGGGGATCTCAATCTGTCACAAAATACAGCCAGGGTTGCTTGGCAAAATACGGCATCCAGTGCGATCAATCATCTGGGGTCTACTTTACGGGAAACTTTGTCCAGACCTGTGCTAGGCTGTTGGGTGGGACGAGTCGTGTGATACATTGCAGACGGTTCAAGAATCGGGGCTTGCACTGTTACGGGTGTGGCGCTTGACTCCGTGGGAAGTGGGTTAGGAACAAATGCTCGATCTTCTCACGGCCACCATGTGGAAGCACTGATAATGGCACACGGCACACGAAAGCGACTTGGATATTTAGGGAACCCATGAATATGCATGAATCTCTAAGACCTCACCATAGGTCGCACACGAGCCACGTAGCACCGCTAAGATACAAAATACTTGATATCGGCTGCGTGTGCGCGCTCGCTTGGAATTGATAGCACTATCGGCCGAGGACTCGGCTTGCCAGTTCCTGGTGCTGGTGCAGTGCCTGTGACGGAAGTCCCAATATTCAATATTATCTGCCGAGTGAGATCTCGGATGCCGGACGCGGATGTGCAGAGAGATAGCTGAATCGGGGTCCGAGGACTGTGATTGGTAGATACGGAACGCCAAAATTCCCATATTAACTGGACGTCCTACCAATTCTCTCCCTCTCGTTGAGAATTTTCACCACCGAGCGCCATGGTCAACTACACTTACGACCCAACCTGTGAGCTCATACTTGTCTCCTCGTTTCCTCCGTCGGAGTCTTACTATTTGTCACAGCCGGCGATATTGACTACTATGACCCAGCAACCCAGAAGACTGTGGTTTACAACCTTGGTGACATGGCCTGGGTCATTACTGCGACCGCCCTCGTCTGGATAATGATTCCTGGAGTGGGCTACTTCTACTCCGGTCTCTTGAGGCGTAAAAATGCTCTGTCCATGATCTGGCTGAGCATGGTCTCGTTGGCCGTTGTTTCCTTCCAGGTAAGCCGCCCACCTTTCTTTTCGCATGCCGTAGTTTCATCATTCCTGCAGTGGTTCTTCTGGGGGTGTGTGCATCAATCGCGGAAACTTTTATAACGCTTGCCTCAACAACTTTTTTTACAGGTTTTCGCTTGCATTTAGCGACACCGCAAGCCGGTTCATTGGAGACCTTCGTCAGTTCACACCCCCTCTGTTCTTCTGCATATCATGACGACCACCTGTAGGCTATTTTGGTCTCAAAAATGTTCTTCTACAGCCATCCGTTGGGAGCCCGCGAATCCCGTCCCTACTGTTCTGCGTCTACCAACTCATGTTCGCCGCGATCACACCCATGCTCGCCATTGGTGCCATTGCGGAACATGGACGACTCGGTCCTTGCATAGTATTCGTCTTCATCTGGTCCACGATCGTTTATGACCCCATCGCTTGCTGGGCCTGGAACCCCAACGGCTGGTCAAACAAGCATGGGGGTCTTGACTTTGCCGGTGGAACCCCAGTGCACATCTCTTCTGGTACTGCCGCCCTGGCAATCAGCATATTCCTTGGAAAGCGTCGTGGCTACGGCACTCCCCGTTTGGCCTACAAACCACACAACTCGTCGTATGTCGTTCTCGGGACCGTATTGCTGTGGTTCGGCTGGTTCGGCTTCAATGGTGGATCAGCATTGGGTTCCAGCTTGCGTGCCGTCCAGGCTTGCATGGTCACCAACCTAGCTGCGAGTGTTGCCGGCTTGACGTGGATGTTGTGGGATTACCGTCTCGAGCGCAAGTGGTCCGTTATTGGTTTCTGCTCAGGTGCTGTCGCCGGCCTCGTCGCAATCACCCCGGCGTCTGGTTTTGTCGGCTCCCGTAGGTTCTCATATCATGTCAGAGCATAGTCACTTCTTAACAACAAAACCGTTTCTAGCTGCTGCTGTTCTTTTTGGCGTACTGGGGGGGACTATTTGCAACTTTGCAACCCAGCTCAAATTCCTCCTTCAATACGACGACGCGTTGGATATTTTCGCCGTACATGGAATTGGTGGCCTCGTGGGAAACGTAAGTTTGATCTTACTCATTGACTCACCGCACATGTTGACGCACATCGCCTGCCTCTCGTAGGTGCTCACGGGTATCTTCGCGCAGAAATCTGTTGCCGGATTTGATGGTTATACCGTCATCGCGGGAGGTTGGCTCGACGGAAACTGGAAACAGCTGGGTTGGCAGCTTGCCGACTCCTGCGCTGGTTTCGGCTATTCGTTAGTCATGACAACCATCATCCTCTGGGTCATGCATTACATCCCGGGCCTCTCTCTCCGCTGCGACGAAGAGGCGGAGATTGCCGGTGTTGATGACTATGACATGGGTGAATTCGCTTACGATTACGTCGGCCTTGAGCAAGACCTCGGCGTTCAAGACGTCGAAGCAGGGTTAGAGCGCGACAGAATTCATGCGACTAGTGGCGGTCGGGAGCCCCGTCATGATGGCGATAGCAGTGAAGTTGCAGAGAAGCAGGCCGTATGACAAGTTCCATCCTCTTAGAATTATAAACTTTCGAAAGTTCTCATTCCTTTGATTTTGCTATCTGTTGCGTTTATATAGTGGATTGCTTCTATGCGTCTACTTGTCTTCATGGTAGCACTTTGCCATACTACTTGATGGGTGGTGTGTCTGAGCACGGTATGAGGCTTGACTAGCTTGACTATTGGGAGCTGCGGGCTCGCAAAATGGGTTTGCACGTGAGACTGTGGGCAATAAGTTTGTTAGTTACAGTCGGTGGAGTTTTTAATGAGTTCCAGAACAGGTCGACTAACGCCGGTTTCCGAGTCGAATTTCTTGTGTTTCCACCGTCATGTCACTCGGGACATGTATCATTTCCGATTTAGTTGACAGCTGACAAGAGAAGTTTGCTAGACAGGTTTGATAGAATAGATTGACTGATTTTGATTTTACAAACGCCGCGCTCACAATGATTCGGCAATACCCGGCCGGCTCACAGACCGAGAGGATGGCGGAGAGGTGCAATTAGGCCTGGTAAAGTGGCACATGACAGTTGGCACAGGACACAGGTTTGGGCAAATTGGTGATGGCAAGGGGGATCGCACCTCCGGTGCGATCCCGCTTGTCCCAGGGGTTTTGCGGACGCATTCGGGATCCCCTGCCCAGGGGGTTTCCCCTTACATCGCTTGGTCAGCGCCGGTCAGCGGTCCAACCCGACCCGAGGTTAAGTGCTGTTCCGGCCCGGCTTGGCCTGAAAGAGATGACAGGCCGGACCAAATGTAGAAACTGGAGCGCGTGAAGCGGAACACGTGGACCTCGGACCTCTGGACCAACTATACTAACACAGGCTTACCTAGCATGTACGGTACAGCCCCTAGAACTAGTATAAGTACTACCCTGTATTTACATCAGGAAAACGGCAAAATGCTGAATGCTTCTTAATGCTTCTTAATGCCTCTTATCCGCTTATTAAGAAGGGCACCCTGCTTAATAAGAGCAATAAAGAAGCATTAAGAAGCATTAAGAAGCATTCAGCATTTTGCCATTTTCCTGATGTACCGGAGACTCTCCAGTTAGAGTCTCCTGTCTTCCTTGACAATTGACTTGTGTTCTTTCCCTCCTTCCCTCCTCCCCTCTATGCGATTCTGAGCCACGCACTGGCCAGCTTTGGGAACACGTCTAACTCATCCCTACTCTTCTGTCTACACCTTTGAGTTGAACGCATCTACATTCGCAGCCGTCTTATCCTCATATCAAGAAAGAGGACATTACAACTCAGCAGACCAAAGCCAAGCTTACTCCGACCAGTACCAGACTATCGGCTTCTCAGTGAAGCATCACGCGACTACGACCAAGCGAGTACTAGTGCACCACCGGCGGTGACACCCCGTCTGTGCGTGTGAGGGGGCGTCAGGGTGAGGGGCTGCGGCTGGGTGCTGTTGCACGCACCCCACGTTTGCATGCGAGGGGACGTGCGTGATTGTGGCCGGGCGCTGTTGCACGCACACCCCGCATTTGAGTGCAAGGGGGTGTCGGGGCAGGGGTTGCGGCCGGTTTGTCGCATGCACTCCCCACGCGTTTGCAAGCGAGAGAGGCATCAGGGTGGGGTGGCCGGGCCTGTTGCACGCACACCCCGCATTTGCATGCGAGGGGGTGTCAAGAAGGGGGTCATGGTCGGTTTGTTGCATGCACTCCCCACGCGTTTGCAAGCGAGAGAGGTGTTGGGGTGGGGCGGCCGAGCCCTGTTGCACGCACACCCTGCGTTTGCGTGCGAGGGGGTGTCACGGCAGGGGCCGCGGCCAGTTTGTCGCATGCACTCCCCATGCGTTTGCAAGCGAGAGAGGCGTTGGGGTGGGGCGGCCAGGCGCTGTTGCACGCACACCCCACATTTGCATGTGAGGGGGTGTCGCGGTGGGGGTCACGGCTGGTTTGTTGTATGCACCCCCCACATGTGTGCGAGCAAGAGGGGTGCTGGGGTGGGGCGGCCAGGCGCTGTTGCACGCACACCCCACATTTGCATGCAAGGGGGTGTCACAGCAGGGTCGCAGCCAGATTTTCGCATGCAACCCCCATGTGTGTGCGAGCGAGAGGGGCACTAGGGTGGGGCAGCCGCACGCTGTTGCGCACTCACGTGTTTACAAGCGCGACTTCAAGTCTGAGGGCGAGGTGGTCGAGGCACCGTGGCTGTGCATGGTCGGGGCCACGTGCAAGGCCAACTGGCCTGCACAAAAGCGACTGACCGAGCAGGCGCAAGACCTGAAGTGTTAATGAAGAGCCCCACTCTGGGGGGCCAACACTTGTGGTCTTGAGGGGAAACCTCCTTGGGAGGAGGCCGTTGTGTCACCAGGAATGCCCGGGGCCTGAGGCGAGGGCGCGGGTGATGTCACCACATGCAGCGAAAGACGACCTGCCCAAGGTCATCGTCTGGGGGGGTGGTTGGAGGGGGCGTCAACACATCGTCATCAGGGGTGGCGGCTGGAGGGGGCGTCATCAGGGGGGTGGCGGTTGGAGGGTGTTATTGGAGGGGGCATCATTGTCAGGGGAGTCATCGGAGAGGGCATTGGCACTGACATCAGGGAGAGGGACATGACGGGAGAGGGATTCAGAACAGACGGGAAGGAGGAAGGAAGACAGACGCCCGAGGTCACGTGAGGATTGGTCAGGATTGGTTGGATCATTGGTTGATTGGTCGTGATTGGTTGGATTGGTCAGATTGGTTGAAAAGGAAAGACCCTGGGAATGACGAAGTTCCCCAGGTTTGACAGTTGGCCCCCTCAGGGAGCTGACAAATCGGGCTCACCGGTAATATCCGGGAAAATCCGATAGCATCCATAAAGGGACTGTTGCCCCCGAGGGCACATATTTTCCTTCCTTTCCCAATAACCCCCAAGGTTGTACAGTTGAAGCTCTCTTAACCCTTAACCGCTTAACCCATAAGATAGAACTCATTATGTAACAGCATTATGTGATCAAAGCATTACAATTTGTGTTTTCTTCTTGGTTTTCTTGCCTTGTTTCTTGCCATCTCCCTCCAAATTACTGTAATAATTTAATTTCTACAACCTGTTGCTCACCTATCTGCCACCAATATTCAATTCCCA
The DNA here is from genome assembly GCA_022496215.1 of Russula brevipes. NCBI lineage: Eukaryota > Fungi > Basidiomycota > Agaricomycetes > Russulales > Russulaceae > Russula > Russula brevipes. The sequence continues at coordinate 212,024 of WTXF01000038.1, read as the reverse complement.
ATTCCCAGCCACCTCACTGATGTGATCGTCCAACAAAACATGGATAACATCATGACAAGACCAGTAATACAGTACACTAGTCACTACTAATAAGAAAACAACACAGTATATAATTCAGAGTTGGCGGTAAATACGACGATAGCAAATCTCGGAACGCAGGAATATAAACTGTAAATAATGTTAACCCTTTCTGGTCTTCTTTTGCACGTGTCTTTTTATTTTTGCCTGACTCACCAGTCAGCATCAGCATGAACGATAGTAACGAAAAGAAAGGCGTCACCTTAGCCCGCGTGCGTGCATCACGTCCGGGTCGTCGATTCTCTGAAGGGTCATCCTCTGAGTTCGGCGACAATCTTGCTCCGACGGAATCATTTGTATGATTCTCAATATCCTCCTCACTATTATTATCCGAATCGGAACGTTCTTCCTCTGACTCGTCGCTGCTATCCCCACCACGCTTATTACGACCGCTTGCCCGCAGTCGCCTGTTATACAAGTGATCGGGATGAGAAAACTAAAAACAGCAAGGACGGCTTACTTTGCATGGCCATTTGAACGACCACCTTTTTTTCGCTTCTCTGTAGACTTGCGCATGGCTTTTGGACGATCAGGGGCTTTCAGTTCGGTCGCATTTGCTCTTGCCAATCTGGCCTGGTTGAGCCAGGCCAGTGCCTCAGGAGGAAGGAACACTTGCTTCAAAATCTGGATTGAAAATGCGTGGAAGTTCAGGCTGTCAAAATATCAAAAAGTACAGGAGAGCACCTTATTGGTGGCCTCTGCATTCGGTAAAGGACGCAAGATACCGGTAGGAAGTTTAACCTTCAAGGGAAAGCTTTGTAGGGTCCATGAATGTCGCTTCGCTAAGTCTTTGATAATGTGTTGAGCAAGTTCACTTAGAGCGTAGAGATTCTGCAAAATCCTGTCATTTCTTGCAAGGAGATGAGAAGGCTGGAGACTTGCGAACCTCGCTATAAAGGTGTGATTCCGAATCACGGACAGTCTTTGCTTTTCCAGCAAGATGGTAAAGGAGCGACACATTTTCTGAAGAAGCCACGGTTCCAAGATAGAAATCAATATATCTGACGTTAGAATGTCACTTAGAAGGACAGTGGTAAGAATATAGACGAGTGTACTTTGCCATGTCGGGCACACTCTCCTGTGTGAGGGAGAAATCGGGATGATGTGCAAGGAGATGAAGAAACTGAATAAAAATCATCTCGAAGTTGTTCATCTTGACACCTGGGAAAGTGCAGCACTGATTACATATCACCGAAAAAAAGCAGGTCACTGAACACGAACTTGGTGGCGAGGCTTGATACGCTAGAGAAACAAACGCTTTCGCCTGGAGACCATGAATTCCTACCTACGGGGAAAAAACGCCTGCGCACCATATTCTTGATATCTGCTTCAGGGTCATGGATAGTCAGGAAAGGGATTATGTTGAAGTGCGGAGGTGACTGTTGATGGGTAGCAAGTGAAATAAACTTGCGCAAGAACTCATCGCGAACTTGGTAGCAAGGATCCTACAGGTAGGATGAATATGAGCACAATCGCGTGAGACGGGAACAGACCTGTATCATAATTGCAAGCGAGACTAAGTTGTTTGAGATGATAGTGGCAAACTTTGGTACGGTTGAAAGGTGTAGCAAAGAAACAGCTGCTTGTAATCGCATTTGGGCTTTGACTTTTGGGCTGTGATGACGCCGTTAGTTCGGCTATGACCAGGTTAGGCGCCATGAACGTGAACCAACTCGTCCTCATTCTCCGCATGAAGAGATCCACCATGTTCCAATAGCGCGAAAAACATTCTGAGTACGGGTGTCGCCATGTCTAATGCAGTATCATCCGTGGCATGAGCCAGACAACGATATCTGCAGACCTTGAGGGCTACGATCTTTTTGCTTAACGAAGGGGGTACATCGGACTTTTCTATCCATTCGACATCAACATCCATTTCGTCCTATTGAAGGTGAAAGGAGACGGCCTAAGACCAACATCAGAACAATTATGTTGAAGAAACACGGACCGGGTCGCGAGGACTGGGACTCATGAGGATCCTTTTCACGACGAAATTCATGATTTCTTCGCTCTTACTTTCGAAAGCATCTGGGGCGTTCTGCGCAAGTTCGGCGAGTACTGTGATACGAGCTACAAGCGTCTGGTCGTCTGCGTCCTGAAGATCCTCGGAGATGGTCTGAGTTATCAACCAATCAGCGACCTGAACGCCAGTGGAACGAAGGGGATACATTGATAATAGATGTACAGAAATCCCCCTTATTCTGCGACATAGCGAGTAGCCTGGCAGAATACTTGGCATGTCGATGATCGCAATCGAGAGCGAATCGCACGAATCGCTCAGTTGTCCGCCTGGTCATCAGTGGTCAACTGCCACTCGGTGAAGAATACAATAAGATCATACTTGTCTCCGGGAACAAGTTCGTCATCGTACTTTGCCAGAGCAGCCAGCGCTTGAAGACAGACCCTTACGAGCTGTGCATTTTTCTCCTCGGCAATTGCTTTGGTCAATGCACCAACGTGAGCTTTATAGACGACCGGGCAGTGCTTGGCGATGGAGGTCAAAATGGTTTGTGCATTGTTTGCCAAAAGCTGAGCCTGACTCGTGCCGTATCCATCACCCCTGGGGTCACCTCGTTGTAGATGCTTTAACAGAGATGGAACCGACGATTGATTGACCAAACAAAGGCTTGCCCTTCGCAAAAATACCATCATCGTAGGGAGTATCCCTGCTGACGATTGTTCTACGCGTCGAAGAAACTCTCGCTGAGGCAGGGAACGCTGATCAGATAAGTGAGACGAGGTAAAAGGCAAAAGGTCATACGGATGATTTGACCAATGACTTGAGACTGGTCTGTGTGTCCATGCACGCGTCCAAAAGCCTATAAAGACGGCCTTCATTTAACTTGGCGAATGTGGAAAAGTCATCAGCAGCTTTCTGGGGGTCGGGAAATGTAGCTGAGAGAATGTTAGCGGGGATTTAGATGTACGAATGGAACGCACTGGAAAGCCTTTGAATACAGATATTTAATTTGCGAATAGTCTCTTCCTCATTTTCGTCAATTATCCCGCCCTACTGTGGTATCAATACTCCGCCATGGTCTATGCCTCGAGGCCAGACTCACGTTGTTCTCTTTGCAACACTGAACAAAGCGTTCATAAATGGATGGTCGACTGAGCCTGCTTCAGCAAATAAATAGCAAAGAGCTAGGTTATACTTGCGTAATCTTAAGTCCTGAGAAGCTAATCAGAGAGCTGATAGCTCTCTCGTTGATAAATTTCATCGTCGTAAGAAGCCTGTCTGTCCAAGTGGACTCCTCTACCTCGTTCTCTTTGACATACAAGGGCATCAGGGGGAAGACGTGTTCAGCCAAGGCGTGTTCAGCGGCGACCCTGAGGATACTGGGTAAAGTAGCGGAATGACAATGCGACGTTGGACTCTTACTTGACCTCTTGTGACTGGGTCATCTGGAGAAGAGATTGTGGTATCCAGGAAAACTGCTTGATTGCACCTTGATCACCATTCTCACTTGTGACGATAAGATTGCGACCGTCAAAAGAAAGAAAAAACTCACATCTCGGAATACGCAAGACTATAGAGCTTCCCAATACTGTTTAGGGCTTCAATCCGAACAGCGTGCTGAGAGTTGGTGAGCAATACGTGTGAAATAGAAGCGAGAAGAAGTCACTTTTTTATCGAGACCTCGCTCAGCGACCCGTCGGAGTTGCGCCTCCGATACATGGTGTAACGCTGTCTCGTAGTCCAATTGCGAGTATAGCTTGCAGACAGCAGCCCTGACTTTCTCGTCAGGATCAAGCAGCTTAGCACTTAGGATCTCTGCATTCCATCTGATAAAACTAAGTCGATGGACTGTAATCGGGATAACGGACCTTCCACAAAGTCCCTTTGTTCGGGAAGGCCAACGAGCAGTCCATAGGCGGCCTCCACGAAGACCAAGCGAACTGCAGAAGACTTGTCGTTTCGTCTGAGATTCCAGAGACTCCAAGTTGTTGGATACTTCCGAAGAAGGTCCGCGCCCCCTTTTTCTGCAAACATCTCTCCGAGTACTTGCGTTGCCATCGTACGCAACGTCAAATCCTCAACCCGTAGCTCCTCCTCTAGCTGCGGGATGACCAAATGAAGGAGGGGAGAACAGAACTTGTTGAGCTGCTTCACAAGCTCATGCGCTTTCCGGACATCATCGAGCTCTTCTTCCGGCGCATGCTGAACGATAACCTCCGTAAAGTACTGGCAAACATGCCGTTGCAGCCTATCCGATGTGGTGTTACAGACTTGAACAGCCAGACGAAAAGCAGGGTTATCTAGGCCCTAGATGAAAGTGATCAGCATTCGGCAGTGGTACGTGCGATTGCCCTTTATGCTAGGTATCAAATCGCGCAGTGTTATGGAATTCTGACGCGTGAAAGTGCATGGAACGAAGGGGGGAACGAAGATTCATACGCACCGCGTTCTTATCAAGGAATTGAGCCATTATTATGTCCAATAATTCAGATGGGAGAGAGGTAGCCTCATCGATCAGTGCGACCAAAACATCTGCCATATGGAGCTCGATCTTCTTTGAAAGATCATGGCGCACGAGGGCGAAGAAGTCACGAAAGATATCGACCATCAGCTCCTCGGCATTCGGAAGATCACAGACGAGAACGACACTCTTCACAGTAGACAAAGATTCAAGAAGATGGAAGTACTCATTGTAATAAGGAGAGTCTGAACCCCTCAAGCCCGTGGAAAGCTGGCGGAAGAAGAACTGAAAGATGTCGCGGAGCTCATTGTGCGTGTACGGAGCGTCAGGAGCAAACAACCTGAGGATGTCAGCTAGACAGCAAGCCGCGTAAGCTTTGACACCTCGATCCTTGTGAAGCAGAATGGTGTTGTGGATCAGCTCCTTGCGGACTGTCGCGAGGGTGGCAGTATCAACGCGGTCCTGGTCCAGCTCTGCTAGTTGGGTATGGAGATTCTTCAGCTTCTTGATGAGGGCATCTGTAGAGAGGCCCTTTCCAACGAGCTTGTCGTGGAACTTGAGCTTCTGGGGAGAGGCTTGTCCACCTCCACGAGTAGCCACCATGACGCTGTGAGAGAGGGTTCGGTTGGTTGAGCGAGACGACGCGCTGACTGAGACGCGGCTCGCGTTGTGTGCACTTGTTGGCAAATTACATAATCCATTGTGTCTCGTACTGTATACGCGGCACTAGTACTGTATTCAGATCCCCCCCCCTCGCTGCCCGTTCTCAGCTGCACTCTGGCCATGACACCAACGCCTGCCAAAAGGGCCCTTCCCTCAAAAGAGTCGACACTATTCCGGGAACTGTTGAATCTCTACGAGACCCGTCAACTCAAGAAGGGTCAGAAAACTGCTGACCAGATCCTTAAGAAGTTCCCTGAACACGGAGGTCCGTATCATCTTCGTGTGGACAAGTCGGTCTGATTCGCGGTAATCTTATCAGAGACTTTATGTATGAAGGGTCTTATTTTAACCCACATGGGAAAGAGGGAGGAGGGGCTAGAACTTGTCAAGAGAGGTGTTCGCCTTGACTTGACCTCCCACATTGTCTGGCATGTCTTTGGTCTCATCCAAAAGGGAGAAAAGAACTATGAAGAGGCTCTAAAGTCATATACTCAGGCTCTCCGATTCGACAAGGTGAGTTGAAATCAGGCATCTGCAAACGAGCGCTCCGCTTGTGATACCCACCACATTTTCCTGGGGTGTCTGCGCTCTCAGTGGCTGGCACAAGCGACCCAACAGCAACTTGCCAGTCCGTATGGTAAACTTTTTCTTTTCTAACTTTCCGCCTACATCTGCCCTCTTGGCTGAGCCTGAATATCTGATCCATGTCTTGCTCTACACTTGAAACAGGAGAATATGAACATCTTACGAGATGCAGCACACCTCCAGACTCAACTTCGCCTCTACGACAGTCTCGTCGACACTCGATTTCTTCTATTAAGGCTACGACCGAACTTGCGGCAAAATTGGATTGGGCTGGCTTTGGCATACCACCTGAACGGAAACCTTACCGAAGCCAAGAGTGTGTTAGACCATTATGAACGCTCCATAAAGGTACGTGATGCACCAGTTACTTGCTTTACGAGCCAGCTGCTCATCTCCGATCGTCGTTTAGAATGTGCCGGACTACGATCCGGAACAGTCAGATTTGTTGCTCTACCACGTTAGAATCTTGGAAGATGTGGGTGAAGTGGCCGAAGCGCTTACACTCCTCGATACCAATGCGAAGTCCAGGGCCATTGTAGACCGCGTTGTCGTGATGGAGACTAGAGGTATGGGCTTGGGGTGCGCTCGCTACGCTGTGATTGACCGCCCTGGATGATAGCCCGATTATTGTCAAGGCAGGGACCAGGAGCAGAGGCAGAGCAGGCATGGCGGGCCCTTATCCAGTGTAACCCAGACAACACTGGTTACTATCATGGGTTCTTCAAAAGCCAAAATATTGAACTTGGTAAGATTATTCTGGCTTTTGGCCTAATTTATTCATCAGCGAGCTGTTTTCATCGCCTTCAGGAGCTGTCACAGACTCTGAGCGTCCTCTTGCGCTGCGCCTTCTGCAAGATCTTTCAGTGCAGAATCCTCGTACCATTACTCCCCGACGACTAGAGTTGATGGTAGCCTCGGGTAGGTCGCAACTGCGGGCTATGAATCTTGCTCATGCTGATTTGAATCGCAGCGGATGACTTTAGACTCCTGGCGAATGCTTATCTATTGCGCGGGCTAACAAGGGGCATACCTTCTCTTTTCGTCGATTTGAGATCTTTGTACCAAGATACCCGAAAACGGACCATCATTGAGGAGCTAGTAGATGGGTACCGGCGAACTCTAGAAGAAGGTCACCTCCCGCACGACCTTCCGAATGATGTCGCGGCAGAGCCAGATGGCGATGTGCCAACGACCTACCTTTGGACGTTGTACTTCCTTTCTCAGCACTTTTCTCATATCGGCCAGCAATATCGCGCCTTGTCTCTCCTTTCTTCAGCTATTACCCATACACCGACCCTTCCGGAACTCCACACTTTGAGAGGCCGCATTTTGAAACGTCTCGGAGACTTTCATGGAGCCTCAGTTGCAGTTAACGAAGCTCGTCTCTTGGACGGACAGGATCGCTTTTTAAACACTAAATCGGCCAAATACAAACTCAGAGCTGGTCTTATTGAAGATGCTAGTGACACCCTTGGTTTGTTTACGAAGGTATGAAACGCGCTTCCCCCGTGTTTACTACTGATTCCGTGTGTCCTGGTACCAGAAGGATGCTGTGAGCCCTGGTGCCGATCTGGAAGACATGCAGTCTCTTCTCTATCTTATCGAAGAAGGAAATGCACATCGACGTCAAGGCAAACTGCATCACGCACTTAAAAAGTACCACTCCGTGCGGAAGGTCAGCTATCAGCAGGGCCACTAGGAATTTATATGCGCCCTCCTCAATTGCCTACTCTGCAGATATTTGAGGAATTCGAAGATGATCAATTTGATTTCCATGGGTATTCCCTACGAAAGTTTACCATAAACATATACTTGAAGTGCGGACTTCAGCATCCGCTATTACTGTTGCTGACTTGATCGCCAGTCTTCTTTCTTGGGAGGATCGGTTATGGTCTCATCCTGCGTATATTCATTGCGCTGTATCAGCGTCACAGGTAGGGTCCCACGATGGCTCCCCATTCCGTTGGCGATTGAAGTTTAACTCATCGATCCCAATGCACAGATTTACGTCCAACTGTTTGACAATCCATCTCGCGTGAAGGAAGCTTTGTCGACGGGTAAGGGATTCATTTTGATGACCTTGATAAGACAATATCCCGTCTCGCAGGTTTGTCGGCAGAAGAAGAGAAGAAGGCGAAGAAAAGGGCTAAAAAGGCGCAGCAGAAGCAAGAGGAACAGAAGAAAGGTGCGGAATGAATTACCGGGCTGCGTGATACCCTTATCTCCAGCAGCAGCAGCAGCGGCATCAACAAATGAAGACAAAGGCCTCGATGCAATACCTCAGAAAGACGACGACCCTGATGGTATGAAGCTGCTGACAAGTCCTGAACCACTCGAACGCGCATGGAAATTGCTGCTCCCTTTACTGCGGCTATCCATAAGCAATATCGATCTGTGGATCTCTGTGTACGACGTCGCTGTTCGGCGGGGTGCGTTCAATAGAACTACGATACTTCCTCATTTTAAGTTATCGCACCCCAGGGAAGTACCTACAAGCCGTTCGAGCGCTCAATCACGCAAAAGTTCTTGATGCCGATCATCCCGAGTTGCATGTCCGTTGTCTCCATTTCCAGAAGCAATGTCTGTTGTCCCCTTATACGACCGAGCTTTGCTGACTTCAGCACTTAGACCAGTCCCTTCCATCGCCGCCCCCTTCTTCAGTCGGGTCTGTCATCGGGGGTGCCCTAGAAACCCTGATCACCAGTGAGATGACATTAGAAGCCTATAACACACAATATTTGCAGCGACACTCTGTCAAGGCCAAAGCTGTTCTTGGGGCAGCGCGGGGCCTACAGATCCTAGGTAGCCCGAGGGATGAGATCGAAGGTGTAATTCTTGGTATTCTAAATCCAGAGACAGACCTATCTCTCAAGGTAAGTGATTGTCGACAATTGTGGCTGGTGTGTCATCTCAACGCCGTTGTCCATAGACAGCACTAGACGCATGGTCGTTCTTGAAGGATATCCATTCACCACGAGCCGAAGAATTTCGATCGGCTTGCGACACAAATTTTGATCTGTCGACAGTGTTCAAGACACCGGATGAGCTTGCTGCCATACAGTTACAACAAGGTAACCTGTTAAAGACGCAGGGTGTTGATGACTAGACCCCGTGTCCCGTGATAGAGTACTGGCTGCGTGACGTTCATGGAGGCCCTCCGCTTTCGAGAACAATCTGTGTTACCCCACCCTTCTATAGGATTGCCTCTTTTCGCACTCATTGTCGCCAGACAGCTGTAAGAACGCGCATTCTTTCCGCAGGTGAGTAATTCGCCGCGATGCAAGCGGATGAGCGCTATTTGCTACGCCCATTCCGCAACTTTCGGGTGAGGAGCCTTCGAGCCTGGCAGTTGACGAGACTGGTGAAACAACCATTGCGGGATCCTTCAGCGCTTCAGCGGTTACACAGGGACTTGTCACGTCATCAGTCGCGATTCACATATTCACATCTCGGAGCATAGTGCTGGAGCTTAGTAAGTTTTAACCAGCCATTTCGAATGGAACAATGGTATCATCTATGGTTCAGCACAGCCGTGAATAATAGCCGTATGTACCGGAACGAGATGTACAACGAGTGCTCCCCGGATCAACCTTACTCGCGATCCCGGATTCTTGAGGATTGGTAACTTGAATATGTATCTGCTTGCACTCCCTGTACCACATTTTCAAACCTAGTAGACCTCATGGTCATCGCCATCACCATAAGAACAAGCTCGAAATCCGACCATCTGCGAATCACGGGTGCCCGAATGGTCGCGTGGAGTTTGAACTCAAAGAATAAAACTGTACAGTAGACGAAACTGCCGGAAGATGCCGTGGCTAGAACAGAGACCGACGATTGCATCCTGCTCTTACAGTATAACTCCTCACCGCTCTGTTTGCGACGAAAATGGTCAATATTCCCAAGTGCGTTTATCTCGAAGGCACTTACTTTCTTGGTCAACTGTAACTGACTGTATTGACATCGTAGAACCCGCCGGACATGTGAGTTCGTCCAAACAGTGGAATGGGGAGACGTTTAATCACAGTGCCTCCGACAGTCTGCGCTCACAAGGACTGCAGAAAGCACACGTAAGTCATGATGCTTCTTACTTTTTCACACTCTGACTAACTGTGTTACCGCTTCTAGCCCTCACAAAGTGACACAGTACAAGAAGGGTAAAGACTCCCTTGCTGCACAAGGGAAGCGTCGCTACGATCGTAAGCAGTCGGGTTATGGTGGGCAGACCAAGCCAGTCTTTCACAAGAAGGTGTGTCAAGCCCCTTGGCTAGGTGCTGATGCGTTAATCGTTTTGGTGTGTAGGCAAAGACAACTAAGAAGGTTGTCCTGCGGTTGGAATGCACTGTATGTAAGTATAAGATGCAACTAGCCCTCAAGCGCTGCAAGCAGTATGCCTACTATCTATTTCCTCACTCGGAATATTACTGAGTATATGCGATAGCTTTGAGCTCGGTGGTGAAAAGAAGACGAAGGGTGCAGCACTCACTTTTGTAAGTGTTGTATCACCTCTCACGACGTGCGTTAAATATACCTCCAACCCATACAGTAAATATACATCTACTTCGTTTTTGTGGACGTGGCTCCTCTACTTTGGTCGTGTATACAATCCATTATGAGACGCAATCCACCTTATGCACAAGTGAAGGCACCGTGTGACTGTGGGAAAGTCCCTGCTTTAGAACAACTCGAATTATTGTCATTTCACCCGAATTAGGTAAGTTGCATAGATTCCAGTCATTGGGGGCTCGCCCGGATCACTACGACTTCCCATAACCGAATAGCACAATAGGACAATTTCGCGTCCGGCTATTCGCTTTCGGGTATGATAGATGAAAGAACCCGATATGCATGTTGTGATATGAAGACGTGACGATAGGGGATTGGTACTTTGCCGGAGTCGAAGTTCAGACACTGCTGTGCATACCGCCGAATTGTTCGCACTTACATACGCCAGATGGTACCGGCAATCGTTCAAAGGACCGAGCGTGGGTCAAACTAATGGCGGTGTCTATTCGGAGTCTGATATGCAAGGATATGGAAACGAGCACGAGCACGAGTCGAGTAGTTCTCGAGAGATGAGCTAAATGGCGATTTAACTAGATACCCGCGGCAGACATGGAACCGTAAACGATAATTGAGGGAATGTACGTAGAGGAGACCAAACCGGGGAAGGTCTAAAAGCAGGTGGAATTCCGTGGCAGATCCGTACGTCACCAGAAGGAGAAGCGAAGTATACGGATCAGGATAGGGAAGTGACTGAGTGAGATGGAGGGATGTGGCGTAATCCGCGACACCGGCGGGCCACGCTGTGCTGTGAGGGCTGGGCTGAGCGCGCCAGGCACAATATTCACCAGGTCACGGGCGAGACTGCTCTCCGGGGTCTTTGTCAACGCTTCAATTCACAATAAATATGTACCCTGCTCGTCGTTCCACTCCCTTTCCCCTCGGCTTTCTCATCTCTCTCTTTCCCGTTCTCCCTCCACGCTCGTCCGTTCAATCGTACGACGTGCCATTATTTTTTTATTTTTTTAATCCATAGACAATATTATCTCTTAGCAACGGTCAGTGCCCCTCTGACTCTCCTCACGTACCGACCTGTGCTCGTAACTCTGTTGCTCACCACCTAAATCACGCTCAACAGCCGGCTTTGACGTGTGCATACACCGTTTTCCCGCAATGAGGGCTCTCATCCGCCCAGTTTCAATCCATGCCGCCTCTTCACCCATAGAAACCATCGTGTTCTTTTTCGTGCTCGCCACGCTCGCGTACTTCCACGTCCTCTCCGCTATCAAGCATTCCTCTTTCTTCGCCCCGACTACCCTCCCACCCTTGCGTCCATCACATGCACTCTGGCGCCACAATGAGTGGGTTACCGTTCCGGAGACGGAGTGGTATGACGCTCTTACCCATCAGTCCACTCGCGTTTCTGCTATCGATCTTCAGCAAGTTGCTATGGCTTTTGATGCCAGGACGGCGAAGAAGGCGCGCATGAATCTCCTTGTTTATTTTGCACGTACTCATCAGTCCTTGCAGATTGCTGAGAGTCCGATACTCTCCTCGCAGGTCGTTAGCTCCTTGGAGAATGTAACACACTTCCTCACACACGATTTCCCTACGTCCTCCGGCAAATTCTTTCCGAGTATTTGTTATCCAGTCCGGAATGATCCAAATGGAGAAGAGTCTTGTTTCACATCAACCTATTCAGACGTCCCGAAATCTGAAACACTCATGCTCTCATTTGCTGCGGGGACTCGCAAGGATTTCATCGGTGCTCTTTCGAAGCACGGCTCTTTCATTTCAGACGATTTCGGTCCCATCAAGTATGTCGTTGAGAACCCCGAGCAGGAATCAATTGCGGAGATGAAGAGTGGCAAATGGGCTGTGTATGCGGCACGCACCCTGATTGTTCGCTTCTGGGACCTTGCTAAGGTCCGTATGGCTCAGTCTAGTTTGTAGAAAAGACCTCATCTCGTCATTTTATCCAGAAGGCTGACAATCTGGACATCCTTCTCGTCCTTGCTGGGTATGTGCTGATGCATACAACATTCATCCGCCTTTTCTTGGCATCTCGCAGTCTTGGCTCCAACTTCTGGTTGACCACTGCAATCCTCTCGTCGTCAACTCTTTCTTTCATGGTTGCACTGCCCATTGCCGGTTACCTTCGCATTCCCCTTGATCCTGTGAGCCTAATTGAAGCACTTCCATTCCTGGTCTGCACAGTTGGCTTCGAGAAGCCCCTTCGCCTTGCCCGTGCGGTATTTGGCCATCCACATCTCGTACAGCCCGCCGTTCAGGAAGGTCGTTTGCGCGGTCAGATGAAACCAGCTCCAGACCTTATTGTGGAGGCACTTAATAAAGTCGGCAATATTATTATTCGGGACTATGCTCTTGAGGTTGCTGTACTCCTTATTGGCGCGTATAGCAAGGTCGGCGGGCTTAAGGAGTTCTGTGCTCTCGCAGCCCTACTCCTAACGGTTGATTGTGCTGCAACAGCGACATTCTATGTCGCTGTTCTTAGTGTTATGATCGAGGTACGTTTCAGGTCCTCTGACATCGCGTATAGCGGGGTTTTCGGGGAATCAACTGTTCTCTTGTTTTCTGATTGTCACTTACTCTACGTGCTATTGTTATAGGTGCGCCGCATCAAGATGTTCCGTGCCCTGTCATCGCGAAGGTCTTCTATGTCGGATCTCAAGCCCCCCGTGATTGTGAACGGCCAGCTCCAGATGCCCAAACTCAGCTTTCGTCAGCGAACCTCTGCTGCTTTGTTGGGCGTAAAGGGCTCCTTGCTCAAATCTCAATCCAAGGAGAAAGCCAGAAAGGAGGAGAATCCTGTCGCTCGCTTGAAGTTATTGCTGGTAAGGGTGCCCTACCCCGTCATCAGGGCGTCGATTTGACTTGTTCATGTAGATCGTCTCGTTCCTTTCTCTCCACTTGCTGAACCTTTGCGCCACATTTACCCCTGGTGCGGCTGTGCCTCGCCTTCAGCAGGTACAAAATCCAATTTATGCTAGGGATACCTTACCTGGCTTCCGCACCGTCGACATCACCAGTCCCCCTGTCGAACAGTCTCTCTCTAATCTCGCAGCCATTCACAACGGATCCGAGTTGATAGTGCGCATATCAGCACCGGTTCACGTGCGCATGTCACCCATCATATCGCCATACCTTCATAAGGAGCCCAAGACCAAAGGACGCGATGCGGATGATATGATCGAAAGTTTCATGTCTTCGTGGACTCGGCTAGTTGGCGATCCGATCTTATCTAAATGGATCGTGCTACTGCTCGGCGTCAGCGTCGCACTTAATGGCTACCTTCTCAAGGGCATCTCCACTGGGACTGGTTCTACTCGTATCGTCCAACAGGCTCAAGGCGTCCGGTTCAATGCTGTTGACCAAGTTCAAGAGAAGCAGCCAATGCCCCCCTCCTCTCTTCCTGCACCTATACCATCCCTCCCGAAGTCTCGCACGGAGGGTGTTGCTGTTTATTCCGCTGCGCCCGCAATCGTGAGACCTGTTCCTGTGCCAGCTGTCCCAAGAGCGCCTTCCGTGAATGGAATCTCGTCACTCTTGGATTCAGTTGATGAGAAACTTAAAGCACAACAACCTACATTCACGACAGGTGATGAGTCAGATTCACAAGATGACGAGCCGAGTACGAAAGAGACCTCAACTCCTACACGTTCGCTGGAAGAATGTATCGACATCTTCGAGAATGGCCCTCGCCCAGTATCTGTGTCACTCTCGTTACTCAACGACGAGGAGGTTATTCTGTTGGCCCAGAGCGGTCAAATTCAGGCGTATGCCCTGGAAAAAGTTCTAGGCGATTTAGAACGCGCAGTTTTCATTCGAAGGGCGTTAATCTGTATGTGCAGTTATCCTCTGTTAGCCACACTGTAACTGACGAAGGCTTACAGCACGGGCATCGAGAACCAAGACGCTCGAGCATTCCGACGTACCCATGTCAAACTACGATTATTCCCGTGTCATGGGAGCCTGCTGCGAGAACGTTGTCGGCTACATTCCTCTTCCTCTAGGCATCGCGGGTCCTCTCAGCGTCGATGGTCGGCTGTTCCCGATCCCCATGGCAACAGCAGAAGGCACACTCGTGGCTTCAACATCCCGTGGCTGCAAGGCCCTCAATGCTGGAGGAGGGGTCTCAACTGTTGTCACCTACGATGGCATGACTCGCGGACCTGCTATTGACTTCCCATCTGTTGTCCTTGCGGCTGCTGCCAAAGCGTGGATTGACTCGGCAGAAGGCAGTGCAATACTGAAGGAGGCGTTCGAGAGCACGTCCCGCTTTGCAAAGTTGCAGAAGTTGAAGGCTGCCATGGCCGGTCGGACATTGTTTGTGCGATTCGCAACGACCACTGGTGATGCAATGGGCATGAATATGATTTCGAAAGGTACTGAAAAAGCGCTGGATACGATGAGCAAGTACTTTCCAGAGATGGTCGTCCTGGCACTCTCTGGTAATTATTGTACCGATAAGAAACCTGCCGCCATAAACTGGATCGAGGGACGTGGCAAGAGCGTAGTTGCTGAGGCGGTCATTCCTGGTCCTGTCGTCAAGTCAGTGCTGAAGACTACGCCAGAAGCTCTGTGCAATCTCAACACGAAGAAAAACCTTGTTGGCAGTGCGATGGCAGGCTCCGTTGGTGGCTTCAATGCTCACGCCGCGAACATCTTGACTGCGGTATTCCTTGCCACGGGACAAGACCCGGCACAGAATGTGGAATCATCTAACTGTATGACCCTGATGGAGTTGTGAGTGTCTTTCTGCCACACCTGCCGAGGGTTGTTCGCTGACAGGAGCGCAAGAACAAACGAGGGTAAGGATGTTCTTGTCACCATCACGATGCCTTGCATAGAAGTTGGCACCGTTGGTGGTGGGACCGTCCTTGCGCCTCAGCAATCCGTGTTGGAGATGCTGGGTATCAAAGGCGCTCATCCGACAGAGCCAGGTCAGAACGCACAACAACTTGCTCGCATCATAGCCGCTGCCGTCATGGCGGGCGAGCTCTCCCTCCTCAGCGCCCTCGCCGCTGGCCATCTCGTTCGTGCACATCTCGTACACAACCGCTCGCAAGTTCCTACGCCAGCCTCGTCACGACCGATTACACCAGGGCCCGAAACGCCGCCGAATGTTCTCTGGGTGCCAGGAACTCCCGACCCGAAGTCTGTAACCAAAGTAACAGTAGGGCCGTTGACGGCGTCCCCTTCTACAGTGTCACTGGCTGGTTATAGTATAGATCCCAAACCCTGAGGTATAGGAGCGCTCATCATTACCTCCATCGATTGTTATATCACATCATTGCTCTACATTATTCCCTCCATACCTAGTCCCCGTGCGCCTAATTCGTTTTCGAGGCGGCGGCTTATCACCACACATCTTGTACACTGCTTTCATCTATTACGACAGCGAACATGGTTCAGCTCATAATGGCTGGAACGAGCATAAAACCAAAGTGATTGGAATTGCGTGCGTTCGTGCAAGGAGTCTGCCGGGACTAGTATCTTTCTTTGGGATCAGTTTACCATCGCCCGCCTAGCTCAATCGGATAGAGCGTCAGACTCTTAAGGCGGTGATCTGAAGGCTGCGAGTTCGACCCTCGCGGTGGGCTACTAACTGTCTTTTTTCGCTTCCTTCCAAAACAAATGTCTCATATCCTGAGTCTGTTTGGCAAGTAGCGAGCTATCTAAAGATTGACTAATATTGATACTCTCTGGTATTTCTTAGCATGGACACCCTTGAGGCTGAATTGCGGAGAAAAAGCTAATTTTGCCTGGCGCATCATTCATCGCCCAAAGTAGCATCGGTGGCGAGATCCTTGATCACCTTTCTCATTCCTCCTCGAGGTGTTGGATCCATCCAAAATCCAAAGCTAACACCACCCCCCATCGACCTAGCTTCAAACTGACCATCCGCTTTCTTGTGCTCCTCCACTAGCTTGCATAGTGCGCTGAGTGTCGTCCATCGGGGTTTGTAACCTAGACCGCCGATCTCTGGGCCCGACCGAGCATGCGAATCATCCCAAATAAGGTGTACCATGGTAAGAGAGAATAACGATGGTTGGAGATTAATGAGATCGCCAGTGGGGGCTGGTACCAACTGTCCGAGACGACGAAGGAATGGATTCGACGACAGTGTCGCGAAAGACGATATGAGGTGTAATCCCTCGAGTATGTGGGAGAGCATGAGCATGGCCGTGGCAGACAGCCGAGGGAACACGGTCCGCCCATCGGTGAGAGTGGTGAGCACGGTGTAGACGTCTCCGTACGTGACTGGCGGACCAGCGTCAACGATACTGAAAGCCCTCCCACCAACGTCAGGATTGCGGGAGCCTTGCGCCTTCTCGATCAGGCGTTGTTCGTAGCAGAAGTGGGCGAGCGAGGCGTTCTCCACGTAAATGAAATTCTGAAGGATGTCGTGGATCCATGAAGGATTGACCTGCCGCGCGAGATATGCGCCGCACAGGATGTCGCCCCCAGTCCGTAGATGCCGTTTCCCGGGCGCAGACACCCCGTACGGAGCTGGCCCCTCCCGGGGGTCAGCTTCGTCCGGTCGGCCGCACAGACCAGCCTCTCGGCCTTGAGTTTGGACGCGGCGTAATTTGAGAACATCTCTTCGTGCCGCCGCGGGAGGTGCGCGTCGTCGTCGAACGTCTGCACCGACAACCGCGGGCGCCGCTCCCACGGCCAGAGCCACAGCCGCGTGCGCCGGATGGACACGGAGCCGCTCGAGGTGTAGATGAGGAGCTCACGCCGGCCGCGCGCGCGGCGTCGAGCACGTTCCGCGTCCCTTCGACGTTCACCTTGTCGGAGAGGTGCAGCAGCCTCGGGTCGCGCTCGTAGAAGCGGATATTTGCTGCGGTGTGGAAGACCGTGATCTCTTGCGCGGATGCCGGGGACGAGCCCTCGCGGCTGGTATCCGCCGGCGGCGACGGCCAGGGTGCGCTGAAGGCTGCCTGGACCTGCGCCCGATCGGAGATGTCGCCGAGATGGAAATCGACGTGCTTGGCGAGGCCCGTTATTAGATCGGGACGCGTAGGGGCGCGCACGTCCAGAACTCTGATCTGCTTCGGGTGCTCGCCGCGCTCGAGCAGATGGCGGACGATCCAGCCGCCGAGAAAGCCAGCCTGAATGGGGAACGGAGAAGGCGCAAAGGAGTCAGCTACGTCACTGGAGCCATGGCGGCATTTACTTACCCCACCGACCACGATATACCTTCTTCCCGTCTTCGGTGGGAGGAACATTTTTGGGTCTACTGTCGCCGTTTTCTCCCAAGCTGCTGCTGCTTCTAAAGCGTCTCTGGCGCTGACTCTTTTGGGGGAGAAAGCCGAAGCTACCTCGTGGGGCAGTGCATGAGCTTGGCATCGTTCAAACAAATGTATAGGTACAAGACGGCCACCAAGAAAAGACAGAGGAGAGCAACCGTGTAGCTCATTCGTACGTAGTTCGGCAGTAGATGACACCTGGTCACTGACGCCGACATCAAATATGGCAACCATGACCTGGCAATTGATTTTTGCCGCAATGGGGTCGTCCCAACGTAGCGCTCGTGCTTATCAGCAACCAAATCCACATATATTTGTTACGCCTGACGACCGCAAAGCACATGTACAGATTGGATCTACAGATTGAGCATGTAAACGACGGCAGTGCTTAGGCAGGGGGTGGAGGGGGTGGTGCTGGTTCATTGGGAGGGGCAGGAGGCGCCGCCCCGCCAGCACTCGCAACAGTGGCGTCAGAACCGGGAGCTGTGTATCCCTGAGATGCATAATACTGGTTGTATTGCGCCATCTGGCCTGCCTGCCACTCCTTGAACTCGGGCGAATTTACGTCGTAGCCATAAGCAGCCCTATGACATATCTTTGTAGGGGTGACTCGGGTCCTGCAAGGAACGACACGTACCAATATGCCGTGTAGGCATCCAGGTCTGTTGGAGCCGGTGCAGCTGGAGCTGTGCCTGCACCGGCTGCAGTTCCATCGGAAGGGGGTGGTGGTGGTTGTTCACCGGGCGGTGGCGGTGGAGGCGCTGCTGATGGAGGAGGGGGCGCATAACCCTATGGGCGCAGTATGTCAGAAAATGTAAATATGAAACGGTGAAGGAATCATCTTCGGCATAGAGTGAAGGCACCTACACCCATCATACCATAAGAGGCATACTGCATTTGAGCTTGGTGTAGCTCCATCTGTTGTTGATGCATCATCGCTTTGACCTTCGCGTATTCTCCCCGGACTACCTCAAGTAGGTCATCAGTCAACGCCTTTGCGCGTGCGACTTGACCTTCTTCGGGTCCGCTAGGGAAGCCGTCAGAACAGTCATGAAAGACGCCGCGACTAAAGACAGACGTTATGTGAATGTGCATGGGTTCTTCTGACTCCTTTCCCGTTTCCTGATCCACAAACCCTGATCCTTGGCCCTTGATCTGCACGCGAGTTCCCGTTTCCTGCTGAATATACTTGACGAACATGCCCTGCGAACGGCTCATGAGAAACGACTCCAAGTCGAATGAGACGGGAACTTACAGTAGGGCCGACAACCTTAGCGCGTACGTTAAAATTACGGATTGACTCCAACCCGATGAAGATTTTCTCCTCCGGCCATTTACGCTAGGATGGCGTGAGCACGCACGCCCCGGATCGCGCAGGAAGAAACGCACTTTTTCGCGCTTTCCCTTTTCCTCCACAAGGGAGCCCATGTCGACCGCGATGAGTTCGTTGACTTTGTCAATGGCATTCTGTAGCATATCTTGGGAGTTCGCGGATATGTGGAGGTACAACGGAGGGTCCCTCTCCGTGGCCTTCGTGCGGTCGGGGTACCATATGCCTTTTGTGCTCACGGAGGCACCCGTTTCTTCGTGTATCTAGAAGAAAAAAAAGTAGACACGAGTGTTCGTGAGACATGCGTCGTGGAGGGTGGAAGGAGTGACGCACTTGTTGTTGCGTGGAACCCTTGGTCAACATGTACCGATTTCTCACGTCGTTGATGTCAATATCTTGGTTGAAATCTCCATCGTGTATGTCCTTGGGTCCGAGCAATCCGCCCCCGCCGCCAGCTCCAGCGCCACTGTACTGAGCAGCGATTTTGGCTGCAATGGCAGCTGCTGCGGCCGCAGCGGTGGAGGCGCTCTTGCTTTCATCCACTTTTGCGACCTTTGTGGGAGATTCGGGGTCATCCCTTAACTCTTCCGGTGCGGCCTGGTCCCATTTTCGTTTGGAGGACATTGCGACGGAATGGGTTGGCGGCGTAGGTCACAGGCGCGGCGCGGCGACGCGAAGAGGGGACAATACAGATTATGTAATCTCGTGTGTACAGCGGTGCAACATGGATAAATGACGACTGTTATACAACTTCTACAAAGTTTGCAGGAAAAGAACCCTCACGCCCTTCGAGCTTACCCTTCCACCTAAGCCGACCCAAGTCAGTCACCGTACGAATCAGGCGCATTATGAGGGACTCACCATGTATCAGTCGAGTCACTCTTCTCCGTGATGGTGATGACCTGGCCTTTCGAGAAAGACAGGTCTCCCGGTTCAACGGCACGATAATCGTACTGCGCAATTGCACGACCCACGCCCTCCCCCTGTGCAAGTGGTCTACTGAGCACACGATCGCGCTCAGCCTCACGGTACCGTGCGGCCACGGCATCCACAGCCCGAGAATCCGGGCCAAACGGGGTATCTTCATCCTCAAGCGTCGGTCCGAACGGTGATGTAATATCGTACCCATCGCTTTCACGCTCTGCCTGTGAATAAAATGGATTTGCTGTGCTGCTTGATGATCGGGAGTGTGCGGATTGCAGTCGAGTTCCGGAACTAGTTCCCATGGAAGAGTCGAGTGACTGACCAGGGGTGTGTCGGGCACGCGAGCGTGCAGTGGGAACAAAGTCACTTTCGAAGCGAGTTTCAAAAGGAGGAGGATTGTCGATTTGGGGAGCATGGTCATAATCCCACGCTGAACCTGAGACAGCCTCTTCCGCAGGAGGTCCGAAGTAACTGCCCGAATTCTTACGTGAACCCCACGAATCGGGAGGGAAGGCGGAGGCGTTATGTGATCCACGTTGCGGCTTGCGCGAGGATGGCGGGACTTCGGTGCTGGCACTTCCCCTTCCACCAAATGCGTAGGACGAGCCAACAGAGGTTTGGTTATCTGCAACCCATGCACGTCCGCTTGGTGGACTGGTACAGGACTCAAGTGTACGGATAAGGGGCTGTGCCCAGTCCGGAGGTACGACCGTGCCACTGAGAATTTGCTTTGCGCTCACGTTGGAGCGATATGCTTGCGTGTTCGCGTCTTGCCGCTCAACGATTACGGAGCCCTCGACCGACACACCACCAAAGAGGCCGCGCGTTTTCGAGTAGCTATACCTGAAGGGGTATCAAAAAAGAGAGTTAATAATGAAGAAGAATAGCGTGTACGAACATCGCAGCAACTTTGCCACTTGTGCTGAGAGCAGTCGAGGCCTCCCCGTTACGGCCAAGAGGGCCAACAGCCAGGCTCATGTTACCACCAAGAGTCAGAGAGCCTGCAGCCATGAATGACCTCTGGGAAAACGGGAGAGTAGGCCCATTAGATATCAGGTATGATCCGGGATACTGCGACACTCACGACAGCCTGAAAGAAAGGAAGAACCGAGCACGCGCCAAGGCGTCAAATTAGTCAGCTTCGCGCAATGGGGTTGAGGGGTGTAATAAGACGGACTGAGCGAGAATTGAGCACGATGAGGAAGTCTGTCATTTCTGCACCGGCCTGGCCACCGACACCGACACCGGCGAGACCAATGGCACTGGGAGCAGACCACGCTGGAAGCAGAGAGTCAACTATCTCTCAGAAAGGTCGACAGAGAGAGGGGCTCACATCCGTTCTCCAAACGAGCAATCACGATTCCTGCTCCGCCGCGAGCAGAGAAGAGAAAGCCTGCCTTGATGATAGTGAAGATAGCAAAACCATTTGCACGCTCCAGGATGGCGCGAGGAATGACCTGATAGGCGAGGATTAGTCCAAGCTGCAATCGTACGGTGATGTAATACGGACGCCGTCAAGCCCATTGTTGCTGCTATCGACAAAGCTCTTGACTAGGAAGACATGAATGCATGGAAACGATCAAGAGTGACCGAAACAACGTACGTATATTCGCGGCCTTCGCACATTCTTTGGGAAGGGCTTGGGGCAGAGGATTCGCCAGCTTCGGCATCGTCGCAGCGGAATGAGCGCAGCGCGCAGCAAAGCAAAGCCAGTTTTGGTCACGGACCGCGGGCCGCCAGAACCCGCCACGCCGGCATCACCCGAGACAACCGAAAACACACGGCATGCCCAGCTCTCTTCAACTTGAACCGCCAACACCTTATCACTCCTGCCCTGCCTTTTTCACCGGATAGGAGACATTTGAGGTGGCGTAGAGCACATTCTTCGCTTTCGCTAGCAGCACTACTGTGCCATTCGGCATGATGACGGTCTTCTAGATAGTGGTGTAAGAGACATTTCCTGCCTGCACAGGCAACGCTAGCCATTCTTTCATCGTAACAAGCACGAGTTTATCTCCACGATAGCACTACTTCATTTCGTGAGGCAATAAAATCCCGGTTTGTCTGCGTATAATATGCTTGCATTGAGCACGGTGAAAAACGAAGGCCAAGTGCACGATAATCGATACAACACAAACAGCAATGCGATGATTTACTGATTTACTTGGCACCACTGGCCTTGGCCTCCTCCGCAGCCGCGACCGCAGGATTAACCTTCTTACCATCCTTCCATCGAACGCGGGGCGGAGGTGCGCGGTTGCGGCGACCTTCACGTGAGCGAACACGGACAACTACAAGGATATGGATACCAGGTGATGCGAGTAAATGAAAAGAGCTCGACGCACCGTGTGAGTGGATGGCGCACGATACGCAGTACGCGATTTTGATGTAGAGTTTCGGAATAATGTATTCTGCATGTCCAAACGAAATGAGTGACAATTACAAGAAAAGAAAAAGGTAGCGCACCAGAGTAGACGGAAGCCTCGCTGATGTCCCGTACCGCAGCGCTCTCTACCATGTTCCTCACGGTGAATCGCTTGATCGCTTTATCCTTCGGGACTGCGCGCGAGCAGTTCGAGCAGCGGAGGAAGGTGACATGGCCACGGCCCTTCTTGTTACGGCCGCCATTTCTTCTTTTCTTGGTCTGTAGAGTGAGACAGAAATCAGTACTGTATTATGACCATGAGCTGGTCGGGTCAACGCGAGGAACATGGTCATCCAAGCGTGAACTGGACCATCCATCCCACATCTCGACTATCCGCGGGACAACGGACACAAGACATAGTCCAGGGGGACACAAATAGTCGACCTGACGACGAAAGTTACTCACCATGCTGGATGTCGAAGCTTTGAGGCTTAGTAGTCGTGATACTGTATATCGATACGGTGCGGTGAGGGTTCACCCGGCTACCCCCGTCAGCTTTCCCACGATTTTTTTTTTGTGGTTTCGCTTTTGTTCTCTACTTTGTCTTGTGTTGTGTCTGATCAGTGTCTGACCTCGTTGTATCCTGCCGCTATTAAAACGGGCACATGTCGCTTCTCAACCTCACCTTTCTCCCCAGTTTGTGGTCCCCTCTCGAGCCCGGAGCTCCAATACTTAGAAAACGGACGACCTGGTTGTCGATAATTCTGGTCCTCTCCCCTAGATCTCTTTCTCTTACATGGCACCCTTTACCTTCGCGCTCCTTGCCACCCTCACGGCTTTGGTATCTGCTAGTCCCATCACCCTTGACATTGCTACGCTTGCTTTGAACGGTCAAAAAGCGTTGGTTCAAAACTGCCAGTTTCAAGCCTTGCAGCAGTCCGATACTTGCAACAGTACGTACTATCCTCGGCGTGATCTCTCCTGCCCTCGACGCTAATTGCGGGACTCGACAGATAACGACACCGCTTGCGTACAGGGTGGCCCGGCGACCTGTGTCAACAACACGTGGCAGCTGTCGTCGTGCCCATCGACAAAATCGTGCTTCGCTCTTCCGCAAGTACGAGCAAATGGCACCGTAAGTGTCCCTCGCTATGTCCATTCCTACAGTCCTTCTGAACCCTTCGAATGGGCAGTTCATCGCCTGTACGAGCCTGAACAACGCTGCGTCGATAATCGCCGCCACTGGAATTCAAACCAACATCGCGAATAACTGTACATCCCCGGCGACGGCGGCACCAATTTCCCCTTCAACAACGCCCCTCCTGGAAATGGTGGAAACAACAACATGAACGGGACCACCCCAACCCCTCCCTCGCCCAATCAACCTCCGCTAACCATCCCGCCTTTCACAACGACTCTCTCCCCCGCGCAAGTTGCTGGGTTGAACTCGCTTCTCTCGGTGCAAGGTTCCCCGGCTCCCACCCCTGAACCTGGCAGGAACCCAGACAACGGACCTCCCGTAATTCTGCTTACAACCGGTCCAGTTTCCCCTGCTCCAAATCAGACCCCCCAACCGCGATCGCCAATGATGGGAGGATACTGATTTCGAACGTGTCGTTCACGAGTAACATAAAGCCATCGGTTATCACTCTGTATGCTGGGTCGCTTGTATGATCGGAATAATTCGCTGTAGCACGCCTTGTTGTGACTTGTAATGACGATACTGTATAATGAACGAACTGGGCCCCGCATTCCGCGTACACGGAGAAGATACTTTCAGGATGTTAATATAATACTCACTCATATGGTATAATCGATCGCAATACACAACATGTATATAAGAAAGGATAGCACGCAGACAGCAACAGAGGAGCAGGACATCGCCACGGGCATGCGTCGGAAATAACGAGGCAAAGGCTACAGAAGTTCAATCTTCCTCCTCCTCCCCTTGATGAATTTGCTTGACATTCTTAGCACGACCAGAAGCCGGTTTCGCTCTTTTTGACGGGGGCTTAGTAGCGACAGCTTTCGACGCAGGACGCTGGTCACCGATGCATA
This sequence comes from Russula brevipes, assembly GCA_022496215.1. NCBI lineage: Eukaryota > Fungi > Basidiomycota > Agaricomycetes > Russulales > Russulaceae > Russula > Russula brevipes. Next base: position 187,820 of record WTXF01000038.1, on the reverse strand, counting down.
AGATACTTTCAAGTAATATCTGGAATGGAAAACATACCTTTCGTTTCTTGACTTCGGCCTCAGAGGGTTCGTCTTCCTCAACTGGGACATTATCAATCTCGTCAGCAAAGTCCTCGCCAGACTCTTCTACATCCTGTAAGGCGTATAAGGTACAGAGGTTGAATTCCGGACGGAGAAGAAAAGGCACCTTTTTCGGAGCACGCTTCTTGGCTGCAGCCTTCTTCTCAGCGACCTTCTTTTCGGCCGCGGGAGCTTTTTTCGACGGTGCGGCCTTCTTCTTTGGTTTTTCTTCTTCGCCTTCCTCTGCCCCGTTCACCTCTTCGTCCTCATATTTGGCCTTCTGAAGACAGTAATATGAGCATTCTTGGTACAGGCTCAAATGCTCAAATTTGGGGAATGTGTACCTTGGGGCGAGACTTTGACGCGGGTGCTTTCTTCGGCTTTTCCTTTTCTCCACCATCATCTGCTGCGTCACCTTCTTCATCAGACTTCTGTAAATAGCAAAGAGATCAGCACCCTCGAGTAAAAAGCAATGGTGCGACAGCAACCTACTTTCTTGGACGTACGGGCTTTCTTGGGTTTTGCCCCTTCACTTTCTGCATCTTTCTTTGCAGGGGTACGTTTCTTCTTAGGTTTTGCCTCCTCCTCAGCATCATCACCACCTTCGGGCTTGCGTGCCGTCTCGGGGACGTCCTCATCCGCGACATGGCCATCATCCCAGGCCTACGAATTTTGTCCTGGTCCGCGGGCTGAAGCTCATCGAACCCATCAAGTTCATCCGCCTCGGAAAAAGACTTCTTGAAGTTGTTTATGATAAGTGGCGTTGTGCAGCCCCAATGACGCCAAGCACTGTCATACCAGGCAGCCAGAAATGGAGTTCATTATTGAGCGGGAAAAAAGATGCATTGCGAAAAGTCATTGTGAGCATACGTGAACGTGACGAAACACGGGGGATGACGTACAACGACGTGTGGCCCCTAAAATCGACAAGAGAGCCGAGCTTGAGTGTACCCTTCTCGAGCACGGTGCCTAATCGGGTTGTGAGATCGATCATATGGGACTATGAACACCGCAGCGACTGACCACTGCAAGGTTTCGGGCCTGGGGGAGTCACGAAACGCGTACCACGGTGAGAATGGCGATAAATGATAACACGAATGGCAGAGAGAGTAAACCTACCTTTGCACTTTGCCCGATTATTCTTAGCATATTCCAGGCGATAGCCTGATTTTTTGTCTTCAACATCAGACATTTCAGAAGATGTGCGGGAAGAGGATAATAAAAAGGGAGAGTGAGAGGCGGGAAAAGGGGAGGGGATGAACGACGCGACAAGCTATATAGCGAAAGGATGCCTTCAAAGTCCGCTGTGTGGTTCGAGTTGGCTTATGGGCAAAGCCTAGAAATGGCGATCTGGACACGCGCACGGACAAGACTACATCTGTGTCATTTGGCAGCCGTAAGAAATTGTGTTTGGGACGTTTTGTGCCCAAGGACAGTGCCCAGGACGCCCATCCACCGACTCCGACAATGTGCCAAGTGGCGTATGGGTTTGCATCATCGCGATATACGGCACACTCCTCGCTCCCCTCCCCTCCACCCCATTTTGCGCCCATCGTTCGTGTCTTTGCTTGCCCTGTGGCACTGGCGTACGGTGACTGAGTGGTGGTGGGACGAGTCGAGTGGCGACGTGGACCGTGGACAGCCTCTCGTCCCGGAGATCACGTGGGAAGAAATGGGATAAATCAAAGTGGTGCGATGGCTCGCGAGTGGTACGACGACCGACCGACCACAAAATGGCCTCGATACTCCCCGACGATCAGTTCGACATTCCCCCCATGGTTGACGCTGCCGTTTTCGATCACCTCTCTCTCCTCAATGATACCACCCCTCCCTCTTCAACCGACTCGTCCCAAGCCGACAGTCCTCCGGATTGGTCGCAGTTCTCAAATCTTTGGGACAATGACCATACCGCCTTCCCACCCACCAACTTGAAGTTTGACCCCACTGCTATCGACTTCACATTAAACATCCCCCTCAACATGGATCTCGATTTCGACCCTTCTTTCGCCGTCGACCCCAGCGCGTTGCACTTTGACCCAAAGATGTTCGCCACGGACTTAACATCTTTCCCTCCTCACCAACAGCTCGCTTTCCCTCAGAGTGTTACCCCTCGCAGAATGAGCATCACTTCGTCTTCCTCATCAGGAGCGTCCTTCTCTCCCGTCCTCGAAACAGCTGGCCCAACTCCCATAGCATCGATCCCTTCTACCACTCTTACTTCCCCCGACCTTTCTTCAGCTCCCGTAATCGCCTCTGTAAATGACCCTGTGGATGAGCTCGCCCAATCCGTCCGCCAGGCTGCCGGAGTCACACTCGCTGTACCAGTGCAGGGCCAAGCCGAGCAGTTGACTTTACCCAGTAGGGATACGACCACACGAACATTTCCATTATCTTCTAATTGTTTCGCATTAGATGCCCAGAAACTTCCGATCCCGCGCCTCCAGCGTCCTTCCCCCCCGACGAGCACAGTCTCCAAACGTAAATCCCCAGCTGCCGAGTCTAATCCTTCTTTGGATCCCACCCTGGGCGGAACGGTTGCTGTCATCGGTCGCCCCAAAACGAGCCATACGACGATCGAACGACGATACCGCACCAATCTCAATGCACGCATCCAATCCCTGAAGGACGCTGTTCCTGCCCTTCGAGTGCTCGAAAACAAGGAGAAGGCCAAAAAAGGCCAAGAGTCCCCAGAAGCTGAGTTGGAGGAGAAGCTAGAGAAGCCTGTGTGGCACGATGTAGTGGATGAACGCGGATTCGTAGATGGCGTCAAGGTCGCACGCAAGATTAGCAAGGCCAATGTTCTCGGAAAGGCTGCGGAGTACATAAAGTAAGATTGTGTCGTTTCTTGGTTTGCTTGTTCCGCTTACGTGTCGCATAGCGTTCTCAAGCGCCGTGAAAGCCGTCTCAAACGTGAACAAGCTGGTTTGCGCTCCCTCATTTCAGGGCTCGTCGGCGGTCCTGCGCTTCTCCGCGAGTGGGAACGCGAATGGGTGTCTCGCTTTGGCGGGCCGGAACGTGATGAAGCCACTTCCGATGTCTCTGAGGATGACGGCGCTGATGACGGAGAGAGTGACGAGGACGACATCAATTTGCATCCGAGGAAGCGCATTAAAAGTGCGCCAAAGAAGCCTGCAAGGGACGCAAGGCCCAGGAAGGAGGAGGCAAATCCTGGAATCGTACCCGAGAAGCGCAAGCGTGGCCGGCCAAGGAAAGTGCAACCAACGCCAGAAGGGGAGGCGCCACATCAACAACAACCCCAAGGAATGGCCACTTCTCCCGTCCCGGCGCAACCCACCCAGTATCTCCTCGCCGTTTTCGCCTTCTTCTCCTTCTTCAATTCGCCGCTCGCCTCATATTCCCGTACTGCCCCCACTCACACCGGCGTTGTTCTCGCAGATTCAGGGAATCTCATCTCGCCGGCGGTCTCCGCGTCCACTTTTGGTTGGAGAGAACTGCTGCAGGCCTTCCATCTTGTCGTTTCTGGCCTAGTCTTCTTCACTATTTTGCTCCCCTTCCTTCCCAAGAGCTTCCCACGCCTTCACTCTCTTTCGTCGTCATCTGACTTCCCGCGCACGGATGCCGCAAGACGAGCTGCCCTTATTGATGCTCTTGACTCCGCACAGCGTGGCACGTCGAACGAAGCGGCCTCTCTCCTCACAGCTCTTGGTGTGTACCCCGGTTTTCTGGGGCTTTCGTTGAGCTTTGCGACATCCATACGCGGAGGAAAGTCCAAGACGCTTGAGCTTAAGCAGCTCGAGCAACGCGCATGGGTGAGATTGGCAGAGCTTGCGGTGTTTGACCGTATGTCATTCATTTTCCTACTTGTATCGGGCCCACGTCCTGACCTCGACTTTAGGTGCCACATCATTCGGTCTTCGCGCTCAGGCATACTGGGGTATGGTCTCCCATACTCCCGCCTTTGCCACTTCGCCGGGTGACCTGTCAACACTTGCCCTCTTGGTCTTCCCTATCTGGCGTGCTCGTGCTGCGGCGCTCTGGACGCGGGCAATTCACGCGCGAGTTGTGCGGCCTTTTGAGCGCGCAGTTATTGGTGCGATGACCGTTGAAGAGGCTTCTAGCAGCCTTGCACAGGCGAGCAACGTCTGTCTCAGCCCGCTCAGCTCGCTTGCCGTGCGCAATGTGCGCAAGGCCGTCACACACCTTACCGGGCGGACTTTTGTGCGTGCGGTGCTTGGCGCCGATGCACGGTCGGGCGACAACGAGGTCTACGACACCGAAAAGGACGCCCGCGAGGAAGAGGAGCGGCGCGCGGTGGTTGACGTAGGCCGTTCAATGGGCGGGTCCAGTGCAGAGCTAGTTGGCCTGCTCGAGCGCGTCTGCACGGGGATGTTCGTCCGATACGAAGATACGCGGCCTTCCGACGACTCTGATGTCGACGACGAGGAGCGCGATGTGCGTATGCTTCTTGGGGCCATAGTACTGTACCGTGGGCTCTTCCCATCCGGGCTGCCTGGCCCTTGGGTGTACCTTCGGTGCTTTCGCCTCCACCATCGCCGTCGCGTCGAAATGCTGTGCTGCGCGCGGCGCTGAGAGTTGCCCTAGACGGGGAAGTGTTCTACAATGGTGGTTCGGAGCTCGAAGAAGCCAGGGATCGCGTTATAGATATGCTTGTGGATGTGGACAGAGCCTCGAGGAGGCGAGTATAACTATTTATTTCCATGTGAAGATACCTTATTGTGTTGCTGACTGTTATTGATCACTGTGTTTTTACCCTATGGACGATATCGATAAACGGCTGTTGATTAATATTCTAGTCGCGCTTCCCCATCCTCTCGCGGGCGAGCAAACGGACACGGACCTGCCACGTGATGACAACGCGACGCCGCGATAAAAGCCAGCACGGCGGTGTCATATTGTTTCTGCTTCCTCCCCACGTTCCATTGAGTCCTAAGTCCTAGGGCTGAGAAGCATTTTTCCTGAGCAGACCTAATCTACCAAATTTCCAAGGTGATGGCACGTGCCGCCTCATCAGCAGCTCCCCCTCCCCCTTCTCGACCGGAGAGCCCAGTCGAGGAGATAGATGAGGTTTGTGTTCTATGCGGATTTTGTTTTTGAAACACGCCTGGAATTTGTACCTATGCAGGCACCATATTTTGACTCGGTAGACGAACTCCAGCAGCATGTCCGTTTATATGCGCATCCATGTGCTCCTGCGAGACCTCTGAGACATAACCTTCGTTAGGGCATTAACATGCAAGACATTCTCAAGCTCAAAGTATGATTGGACGTGGTGGTAACTTATTGACGACTTATTCGTGAAACTCTCCAAGGCTGCTGCCATCAACACCGTGTCGGGTGTCAGCATGACCACCAGGAAGCAAATGCTAAAGATTAAAGTGAGCATCTGCCTAATGGTCACGACGGGAACAATTGCTCACACAAAACTGGGTCATCAGGGCATGTCCGAAGCCAAGGTGGAGAAGATCAAGGTAAGAAACATTTCGCGACATATGCATACCACAACTGTTCATACGTTCCCAGGAAGCAGCGCACAAAATAATCGTGGGACTATTTCAGCCCTCGTCATTGGGTTCTCGTTATAAATCATATATTAGGGGTCGTCCTTCGCGACAGGTCTCGAGCTACAAGAAAGGCGCAAACGGGTCCTGATAATCAGCACGGGGAGCAAAGCCGCTGATGCCATGCTGGGAGGTAAGTCCTGGACGCCAAGGTGAAAGCTCGCAATATCGAATTTCGCTTTCGCAGGAGGACTCATGTCCCAGTCCATCACCGAGGGAAAGTACATCTTTATCCGTGATGTCTTCGTTCTGTGACGCCTCCCTGAGCAGTTTATGGAGAGTACCGCACAGGAAAGACCCAGCTCGCACATACCATGAGTGTAATGACCCAGCTACCCCCAGACCTCGGTGGTGCTGCGGGAAAGGTGTGTCAAGTACGCATTTCGGCTGTTCCTCGCTGTAACATAATTCGTGCAGGTGGCATATATAGACACCGAAGGTACGTGGAATGGGTGTCTCGTCACGCCCATCTAGACGCCGTGTTGCTGCAGGTACCTTCCGACCAGATCGCATCAGATCCATTGCAGACAGATTCGGTGTGAACGGAGACATGGCCTCGAGAACATCCTTTACGGTATACTGGTTCCGTGTGTACAATTGTGAATCTAAAACGAAGTCAGCACGCGCGTTTAATAGCGAACATCAGGTGACGACCCCCCGTCGGAAGCACTCGGAATGGAAACTGATGTTGGATCAATCTTCCCTCACAGATGGAACTTATCAACGAGTGCTCTCAACGATTTGCCGAAGATAAAGATTTTAGGCTACTTGTGAGAACGATGATAACGTTCGAAAAGGATGCATCGTCATCGCGTTGAAAGATTGTGGACAGTATAATGGCCTTGTTCCGTGTCGACTTCTCTGGCCGTGGTGAACTCAGTGAGAGACAGCAGAAGGTGATGGACTCGAAGACTTTTCCCGACACACCCTACTTACTAGTACTCTCGCAGCTCGCTCAGGTACAGTTTTCGGTCGTAGGTGCACTGCAGTTACTTAAAGACTGGCGCAGATGCTCTCCAAACTAGCTAAACTTTCCGAGGAATTCAATGCAAGTCGTTCTCGATGGCCGGTGATGACTAACATTAGCTCACCATTGACTTCCGAAGGTCGTTATTCTTATTACTAACCAGGTGCAGTGTCAGTACAGAGTGTATGTTTGCATAATCCCTCGTCCAACTCACCACTCCCGCGCAGCCGATCCCGGTGCGACGATGACGTTCGTCGCCGGAGGTGCGTTGAAACCTATCGGTGGTCACATTCTGTCACACGCGTCGGCGACGAGAATCTTTCTACGTAAGGGTATGTCGCGTTAATTCCAGTCGTTAATTTGCGGGATCTCCGCGCGTTCCGTGTCACCATTACCCGCCCTTCCCGATACCGAAAATGCTGAAATGTATGGGTCAGGTCGCGCGGAGGAGCGGGTGGCGAAGCTCGTCGACAGCCCAGACAAACCCGAGTCTGAAGCTTCATACAAGCTCGATGAAGGTGGCTGGGCAGATGTCTGAAACATGCAGATACGGGGGAGTGTGGTCTACTCGGTACCCTCAATCCAGATATCACTTTCTTGTCCGTGATAAGACCGGGTTTAAAATCGAAGGACGTTCGATTGACAGCATACTCTGTGTGCCATAAGACTCCGGACCGGACGTCACAGTGACGTACTCGATGGCGGCACCGAAGACGCTGCTTCTCGCCTTTGAAGCCACCGCAGAAGGAATGAGAAGACCATATCTAATTCATCGAGATTCAGGTATCTACGTTCAACGCCGGCGCGCGAAAAATGGTCAGGCGAGGGCAATAAACCAGTACTAGTATGACCTCGCAACTTTCTACGTCGAAGGAATCGGCCGAAGCCCCATGTGGGTCACCAATCAAACCATTTGACCGTGAGCCTGACGGACCAAAAGTTCGCAATTTGGTATGTACTTTGCCCTAATAGTCGGATGAGAGCAGCGCGATCAAAGCCGACGGCTACGTAGCCGGGGTTTGTGTCCAAGTCGGGCGGCGTGCTCACAGCTTTATTAATGACCCCTTGGACGATCCCTGCTTCGCATGTGCCATGCCCTCTCTTCACCCTCCAGAGGTTTGTCAGCTCATTTCCTCCCCATCCGTCTTTCTCCTCATCCTCAATAGCACGCGCAGATCCTTGTCATTGGCGGTGGCCCCAGCGGGAGCTATGCTGCTGCATGTCTTATTCGTGAAGGTTTTCACGTAGTTCTCCTCGAGGCTACCGCATTTCCAAGGTACGTATCTTTTCGCTTGAAAATTTCTTTTTCCCCATTAATCTTTCACTCCTCGCTCTACTTCAGGTATCACATAGGCGAAAGTCTGATTCCCTCTATTCGACATCATCTCCGCTTCATTGGCGCCGAGGAAAAGGTAGCCTCCTTTGGCTTCTTTAAGAAGGTCGGCACTGTCTCTAGACCCTTGGATACAGCTAATTATCACCCGCCCATGCCCAGCCTGGCGCAGCGATGAAATTTAATCAATATAAGCAAGAGGCTTGTATGTTTTCGTACTTATCAATCACTACAGATCATACAGTCGTTATCAGACACAGATTTTATGGCATTGGGATCCGACAACAACGCTTGGAATGTTGTGCGTCGCCGCCCCACGCTCATGGCGTTCATACTCGTGACACCAACCCTAGACTCGCTCTGAGTTTGACAAAATACTTTTGGATCATGCAGAGGCCATAGGAGCTCAGGTTTTTCAGTCCACCAAGGTTATATCGCTCAGCTTCTCTGGCGAACGCCCTATCGCAGCCCAGTGGACCCATGGACCATCCTCGCATGGTGGGACATCACATTCGACTACCTTGTCGACGCCAGTGGGCGTGCGGGATTGATGTCAAGTCGTTACCTCAAGAATCGTCGATTCAATACGAGCCTTAAAAATGTAGCTATGTGGGCCTATTGGCAAAACACGGATGTCTACGCCCGCGGTGCAGCAGCGGAAGGGGCCCCTTACTTCGAAGCCCTTTCAGGTACGTTAGTATTGACCCGATGTGTTAGGTGGACTAAAACTCAGTATAGATGAATCTGGATGGGCTTGGTTCATACCCCTCAGTGAGGGTCTCACCTCGGTAGGTATCGTGCGTGACCAAACCGCATTTAATCGAGATACACGGTCGTACGGTCGGCGTACTTCTCAGTCATTCATACACTCCCCAACTACACCGTCGAGAGGATTCTGGGATGGAAGCCCAACGTCCTCCTCTGTCGATTCTTTCTCTTATCATGGTTCATCGGCCAATCCACCGTCGTGGGGGACTCCACCGTCTTCTCCCTCGTCCCCTACTCTCCCGTTCTCACCGGGTGGTTCATGGCATGCATCTTCAGGAGCTGAACAGCGATATATTAAAGCTCTAGACCTCACACCCGGGGTCAAGCGGCTGTTGGGCCCCGAAGGTGTGATGCTTCGGGGTGAATCAGAGTCGGATACCGTCCGTACCGCGAGCGACTACAGCTACTCCGCATCATCCTATGCCGGTGAAAATTTTCGCATAGTGGGAGATGCCGCTGGTCCGTTTGTCTTTTCCCATAGTGGGTATCAAGCTGATCTCAACATTTCGGGAACAGCCTTCATCGATCCATTCTTTTCCTCAGGCATACACCTCGCAATGACTGGTGGCCTCTCTGCGGCGGCATCGATTGCAGCGTCCATTCGTGGTGATTGTCCCGAAACCCATGCGGCGGAGTGGCACACCCAACGCGTTGCTGTTTCGTACACACGGTAGGTCCCACCCGCATTGTTCTTTCATTTTGCGCTCATCGTAATCCTTATGCTCAGGTTCCTCATAGTCGTCCTAAGCGCATACAAGCAAATGCGTGCTCAGTCGAAGGATGTCCTCTGCGATGTGGGCGAGGACAATTTCGATAAAGCCTTTCATTTCCTGCGACCTGGTATTGACCGTACTCATAATACATTTAGCCCACTCATTGAACGTATTTATGCTAGTTATACAAGGAAACGCAGACCTTGGTCCTCGGCTCTCAGAAGTTGAAGTGCAGAACGCATTGGACTTCTGTGCGGTCTATTCACTCCCGTCAATCCAGACGTTGCCAATGGGCTACGCAAGCATCTCGAATGTCTCGATGGGGACCCGTTTTCAGCTCCAGACGGGAAGAGGCTAGGGTTAATGTTAATGACGAGCAGACAAAACAAAATGATGCAGCAGCCGTCCCTCGTCCGGGAAGGCAGCGCAGTGGAACCATTGATGTGGTCCGCAGGTGGTTGGGAAAAGTCAGTGGTATCCTGAAGAGGTTGAGCCTGAGTCAGATATCCGTTGCCCTCCTACGACGCCGCCGAATCTGGCAAGCCATCCGCTATCTCGACGAAGATGTACCATCTCGAGCACGATTCCCTCACCTCAGGATCCAAGTCAACATAGATGTCGTAGGAACGCCGCTGCATTGATGGATCCCGATGCCCCACTTCTGCCCCCGATAGCGATCCAAAGCATTGCCAAGCACCCGTCGTTGCTCCCACCCCTTGAAATTGGTTCCGTGGTGGAAGCAGAAGCTGAGATGCAACGGATTCTTCAGAAGATAAATGCGCGTCGCGTAATCCATCGAGAGCACAATGGCTTACACTCTCTGGAGGAGGAGGCACTTGGCGCGGGGTACACGATGAGATTACAACGCGGGAGGCTAGGGCTCATGCACGTAGAAACTCTGGGTTAGGCGACATCAGGCTAGATCTTCCACTTTCAAACAGGCTCTTGCCTCCGTCACTCGGTTCGCTCGCCTTTGCCAGCGTTTTTATGTGTCCGTTCATGTCTATGTGTCGCAGATCGTTATATCACCCGTGCCTACTATAAATCGACATCGTTGTGATGCGAACTCCCTTACAAAAGCAACGCTAGAAATCCCATCATTCTATGATATATCCAGCTTGAGCATTGCAAACAGCAATACTGCAGCATTGCACACAGGACAGCGCGCATTTTCGCGCACTTCATCTACGATGCACGCGTTGCAAAACACGTGTCCACACGCGGTCGCTGTGATCTCATGGCAAGGGTCTGCTCGACATATGCGGCAGTAGAAAGATGACCGGACGACTGCCGATGTAGCCATGGCTCTCTGTGCTCGCGCAACGGAGGGGGAGACGCTTGCGCCTGGCAAGAACCGGTGGTCGGCGACAAGGGGCAAGTAGGAGCCCCCGGCATGGGAAGCGAGCGCGAAGGCCTGCGGGTCGGCAGGGGACACGCTCGGAGTGCGCGGGGAGGGCGTCGGTGTATCAAAATCGACGACGGACTGCAAGGGCGAACCATTGAGCAGTTGGAAGTTGGCGAGGTCGCCCGACGGCGTCTCGGCGACGGACGCCTTGGACCGAGACGAGGATGGCGCTTGCGAGGTCGCTTGATGCAACTGAGATTGTGATCGCGACGGAGCGTGGGCGCTTCTGCGAGCAGGGGTAACGGGTCCCACGGCTCGTGGAATGGTTGGAATGGGAGGAGACGGGGATGGTGAGGATGACGAGATGGGAGGAGGGGTGGGGACCGCAGCGGGAGTCTGCGCTATCGCTGAAGGTGGGCCGATGGCCATTGCAGAGACATAGGTGGGGAAAGTGGTGTTGGGAAGCTGGGATGGAGGGGGACCGGGCTGTGGTGATCGCGCAGGTAAGCCGTTGAGGTTTTGCGGGTGAAAAGCGTTGGAGGAGCCGGCGCTGAGACTAGACGGCGACGGCGTGAAGGTGCCTATGCTAGAGGAAGAACGGCACAGCTCGGATGCGATGTCGGAGACACTTGTGCTCAAGGTGCTACTACGGCTCGGGGGATCAGGGCGGCTTACTGCAGCGCGCTCGGCGCCGACTACGGCTGAGGCGGGGCCCCAAGAAAGACGGCCGTAAGGAGGACCCATGGGAGGGCTGGGCGAGCGAGTCTTGGAAGACGCTTCCTGAGATGTTTATTCTTCGGTATTGCAAACGCAAGCAGAGGAAAAAGAAGGCACACCACCACAGGACCCTTGATTGGTCTTGGAGCTCGTGTCGGGGGAGGTGTGTTTCAGTGAAATGCTGAAACATGAGCCCGTTTAGCGATGTGGCTCATCTATTCAGCAGACACAATCGACGACGTACCTCGACCAGCGCAGATGTGTCCTTGAATTGCGCACTGCAGAACTCGCACCGGCGATGGCTCGTCGGGTTGCCCGCATGGGTTTTCAATGCCTCCTCAGACGAAAACTGCTCCGCGCAAACTCTACACTGCAGATTGGAGTGTAGCTCTGAATTGTGCTATTGTTTGGTGAACGGCCAGGCCATCGTAAGGGCTCAGATAGTTTCCCAAAATTGCTGGCACGTCCCCGCACCTCGGTATATTCCTGTTCGGACGGAAAACCGACGTTGCACTTGTCGCACGCGGGATGGTTGCGCGAGTTGAGATAATGCGCGTCCAAGTCGCTCTCGTACATGAGCACGCCGCAACAGCGCACTTTTGGATGAGCATTTGCGATGTGCTGCGCCGTGGGGGGTTTCGTGAGGAGATCCATACGAGCAGATAGGCAAGAGGAGGTCCAGTCCTCACCACAGCGAGGGCATTCGTGTCTGCAGCTCCTGCTTCACAGACGGGGCAGTTTGGATGAGCAGTCGAAGCGCGCCAGTGTTGATCGATCGCAGTTTGCGATTTAAATTTTCGGTTGCAGGGCTGACATACGACGACATGTTTTGCCTCTTCATGCTACAGTGTGGGGGATCCATTTGAGTTCGGTAATGAAACAGTAGCAAGAAATAGGTTCGCGTACTTGGTCCCGAGCCGCAGCGTCTTTGAAAATCCTGAAGCACGTTGGGCATAGTGGATGTAGACCCTTGTACTGTCGGGCATGGTCCAGGAGTGCATCCGCGCTCGAGAACGTGCGGCTCCAGACGGGCAGCGGGCAGCTCGAAGCCGGACAAATGAGCGCAGACGCCGACTCTCCGTTATTGTTGTTTTGATTCCGAATCGATACAGTCGCCATCGGCATTTGATAGAAAGCAGGGAAGGAAAAAAGGGCGCGTTTCGCTTGCGTTTGCGTTTGCGTTCCGTCAATCAAGGTTCAGCGCAGTTCAGCGCAGCCAGACGCTCATGGTGGTTCATTGGCGCCTCGTATTCAAGGCCGCCTGGCGAAATGGCATCGCGTCTGACTACGAATCAGGAGATTGCAGGTTCGACCCCTGCGGTGGTCATTATATTTTTGCATTTATTTTGTATCTTATCGACTAGCTACTCGATGGCGTTTATGATCATCGCCTCTTCTTCCTCGTCCCCTTCATCTGGGATGTCCCTAAAACTTTGTTCGATCGCCGGAATGTAAGTAGCCATCTTCCAGAGGTCACCTATGCGCATGCATGCGTGGTCCATCGCCAACCCTACTGTAGGTCCTCCGTCTGTGCTGGCAGAGGCAAAGTACCGTGGCATGGTGGGGTAACGCGAGGAAAAGTGAGTCAGAAGCACGTTCTGAGCCCGCATTCTGCTATCGTTCGTTAACAAGGTAATGGTTGAATAATTAAATACTCACCGTTTCGCCACATCAATAGCTTGGCTGATGGTACTGTGCGCCTTCGCGCGAGCCATCTCTTCCTGATCGTCGCCCATGGTAGCCTCGTGGATCAACAATGTCGCACCTTCACCAGCTTGCGCCAAGGCATTAGATGGCATGGTATCTCCGGAATACCTGCTCGCCAGCTGTGAATGTTGTATACTAAGACATGCGGTGGTCACCTACACTAGCCGCCAACCATCTTGATGTGTCATCACAAGACCAAACGCTTTTGTACGGTGAAGCACGTCGATCGCATTCAACCTTTGGAGTCCTAAAGCCTGGCATAACATCTGAGCAGCCTTCCGCGAACTACCCAGAACCGGACTCAGATCGACAAAGCCGACACGTATTGCAAGTGCAAGCGTACTGGTCAAGACCCCTCCATCCGGCCTCTGTGTTTTGATATCTCCCTCTGGGGTTCAACACATCACTTATAATCGGTATGATGCCGTTTTCTGTGTTCGTCGAATCCGATAAACCAAGGTCTTCCAAATGGGCCAAGTCGCGCAGGTACAAGTGAACCGGTAGGATTGAAACCAAGTAAAGGGGCTCTGGGGCGGAGGGTCGAGCTGTTGTGCTTATCAGATGCTGACTACGGCGTCATAGTAGAACGTAACGAAGTACCTGCTTTCGCATTGCCAGTATCCTGGCAAGTCCTACATGATGGTCCGCATGGGCATGGCTAATGAAAATGCACTTTAATTCACGCAGGGCTCCCCAGACGTTCGAAGGTCGAGCCGGGTCTGTTCCAAAATATCTTGCCATCTGACCCCACGTCCCTTCACCAGTGTCAAGTAGGAGGTTGCCCCAGTCCGGAATTCGAACTAATTGACTGGATACTGTCCGGAGATCAATACTGAAAGTGTAGTAGAAGACTGGGTGGACTACCGTTGCGATACCGGGTGCTGATCGCACTGCTAGTTCCAAGGGGGATAACTACGACTTCATCCCCAGCATTGGGTACACCACTATCCAACGTTTCCATCCGGCTATTGATGATACGTTTTGCTTTCGTGAACTTCTCTTTAGTCACCTGTGAAAGCTCGGGTGGCATGTCCGCCGCCATGGCGGGGTGAAATTTATCTTTCTCCCCATAGAGAGGGTCCACTATAGCACGTCTTGGCGGGCGTACATCCACATGGATGTTAGATTTCATAAATGAACTCTGAGGTGGAAGCTGGGTGACCACTGACAGAGTGGACGTGAGCTGGAGAGATAAATCGAATGGGTAAAACAGCCAACGCACAGGTAAGGTCCTTCCGAGGAGTGGAACTCCAATGAGGAAGGGGAAACATTTCCGAATCCAGCTGGCTTAGCCTGAGCTGGCTCAGCCCTGCGCTTGTGAACGTCAAGGGATCCGGGTCATGATCTGGGGAGCTGATAATGTGCTGCGTGTCGTCCGAGAAGCCGTTCATAAAGGACTTGTATCGCTCATCCTCCAATATATTGGGACCAAGGAGATGATAAATGACATGAACGACACAGTCCTTCCGACTTGAGGGCTGCTTCACCCTGAAGGGCGAATAAGCAGGAGTATTGAAAGCGGAAATCAAAGACTCGATGTGATCTTGTGTTGGCACATCTAGGATGATAACAGCCTTGTACACCAACTTAGCACATTAAGCCTGGCACTGAAGTGAGAAACTAACCTTCGCGGTCTCCTGTTCGCCTATGCAGTCCTCCGGCCTTACTGTTCTCTGCACCTTTTCCCCAGCGCCATTATCTACGGTAAACGTGACGGTTTCTCCACGCGCAACCCTACCTCTCAATGGTCCTTGGAGCCCAAGCTCCTCCGCACGCTTGACGTCAAATTTCCCACGAAAGTGAGGTCCGACTACGATATATGCGGTGGAAGCTTCTCGCGTTGGCGACGTAAATGCGGGCAACGGCTTCAGTGAGCCTGTGATGTTCGTGCCATTGGAAGCCCGCCCCAGAAGCCTTCCTTGGCTCTTCGGTGTGTCCTCAACCCAGTGGGGAACTTGCGGCAGAGATGTGAGACTAGCTTCAACTTGGGAGGGCGGTGTTTCTGGAGTCACTATATCCCCCGCATTCTGTCCACGTTTGGCCTTTTTATTCTGAGGTTTGGGGGTTGGCCGGGGGTTTCGTGGCGGCTCTATCCACGTGAACATGCGCTCGATGATAAGCTGCCGCCAGGCCTCAGCCTCATCTCCCTCTAAGGCGGCAGGGTCGAACTTGGGATCGTCCGAAAAGCGGTCGAGAAGCGGGGTATCCGTCGACCAGATAGATGGCCCATCGACAGCTGGCACTGTCAGCTCAAGAAACGTGCGCTTCGACGGCAGCTCTGGAGAACTCTCCCGTTTCCGTTTCGACACGTTCTCTGACACATTCCAGGCGCATCGGATCCAGCAAGTGGCTCGCGACAAGATGCAGGCACGATGGGAATGGAGAAGACAGTAATGTTGTCATCCTTGAAGACTGGGACGGCTTCAGACTGGGGCGCGGTCTTGAAGTCGGGGATTTCTGCGACTTTGAGACCTAAAGTGTTCCTAACCGCAAGTTACGAATTGGGCACAGGGGATATCAGTGAATAAGACCGACGAACCGAAATACATAGAAGCGCATCGAAGCCAGAAAGTGCAGAAGGCCACTTGGACCGATGATCTCCATTACTCGGGGACTGCTATCCGCCACCGACATAAGGAGGCCTGTATCAAGAACGGTGGTTAGAGGAGGAACGCACAACTGGCTGTGAAAAGAACGAAGTAACATACCTGACAGGCCGCTTGACCTCCGTGTCCCAAGCTGCGTTAAGAACAATCCCTTGACCTTCTTCCAACCCCTCCCGTTCTGGAGTATTGTTCGCGTGGTATTCTCCCCGGCATTAAAAATATACTTGGCTGAATCGAAGGTAATTACGATGGACGGCTCCGTGTCAGAAGAAAGCGTGGTATAGACGGAGGTTGACCAGTTCATATTCTGTGAATTAGGGTTTTGCACGATGGAAGGAGGGACATGGAACGATCGTCGCGTGGGTGGTGGGGAATTAGCGGACGTATATAGCGACTATGCAAGCATAGCGCACGTAATTTTGCGAGCAATGGAATTTCTAGAAGTCTGCAAGCGACCAAGCAAAGCGATTGTGGACCGCTCGTGTGGGCGGCGGAGCGAGAGTGTCACGTTCGAGGGCGCCTACTCGGTCAGTGGTGCACACATCCGTGACACAAACTCTGTGCGTTGCGCAGACATGGACTTTGATCTCGGTCGTTTCGTGTTCGGGCGAGCTTTGAATGAGGGTGAGCCTCGTCGTATGACCCCGCCGAATCGAACCTACATCCTCGACGTGCAGACCCTACCACGCACAGCGTCGCGCTGCTGGGAACATTGAGACCCTCGTCATCCGATACTTCAGACGATCAAGGGAAACCTGCCATAGTCCGCATCGAAAGGACAGCACTCCCGGCATTCTCTGACGGTCTCATAGCAACGACCAAGCTCGTTGGGAACACCGACATCGTCAGCAGCTACCCTCCATGCAGTAGTCCTCGCTTTGGCCCTTCATCTTCTGACTGCATCCTCCTCTTAACTTCCAGTATGCGTGGATGATGGGCTGGCTGAGCCATTCAGAGGACAGGCCAGACGTCAAAATCAACGTCATCTGTCCGGCCACCGACGTGCACATTCGCAAGGTCTTTGCACTTCCTCCATCCATGTGTGTCCAAAACGGAGCCCTGAACACACACTTTCTCCTCCTCCTCCCTCCCCCCTCCCCTAGTACAGTACTCCAAGCAGCAGGTGCATATCGTGCGCGAAACGCCCACGTTGTACGAACGCATCGTAAAACCCTACATAGACGCGTTCCCCGCGTCGCGCACCCAATGGTTCGGTCCATCCTCGCTTGCTCGCGCCCGCAGGCAGCCCACCGCATCCACCGCTCTCCCCACAGGATAGACGAGATCGTCTCGGGTCGGTCGGAAGCCGAGAACGTCCTTTTCCGCTCGCCGCCCGAGGCGGACCCCTTCGGCTTCCTCATCTTGCCCGACATGAAGTGGGACCTCGCGAACGTCGCGTCGCTGTACCTGGTCGCCCTGACGCTCCTTCCGAACATCAAGAGTCTGCGAGACCTCGATGCCTCGCATCTCGCCCTCCTGCGCTCCATCCGGCGCGAAGCGGCACACGTCGTCAAGAGTCGCTGGGGCTTGGAGGCTACGGAGCTCCGTCTCTTCGTCCATTATCAACCCAGCTACTGTAAGTTGACGTGTTTCCCCCCCGGCCGGTCCCTCTGCTTAAAATTTGCGTGCTCCCCGACCACAGATCACTTTCACGTCCACATCGTGAATGCAAACCATACGGGTTTTCCGGGGATGACCGTTGGTCAGGCGCATATGTTAGATGATGTTATCTCGTTGGTATGCGCCACTTGCACCTGATGGTCTTTTGCATGCAATTCACTCCCTGTCTCCTCGACAGTTAGAGCTCGATGAGCCCACTGGACCCTCCATTTTCCAGCGAATGACCCTCTCGTATGGCCTCGGAGAACAACACGGGTTATTTTCTGCCATGAAAGCCGCCCAATCGGAACTATGGGAAGGTGGAGATGGCCTATAGGATCTTGCACACGGACACACAGCAAAGCAATTGCAGTAGTATTACAGTATTCAGTCTACGGTGTATGTGATGGCAAATATAATAAATTAATCAGTCGAGATTGTCGGACACATGTGTCATGGATCCATCAAGCCCTCCATGAACTTGATGATATCCTGCGCCACGTCCTGCGTAGCGCCATCTCTGACTTGTATCCGAGAAACACTTTCTTCCAAAGGTTCCTCTGCATCCACCACGTCATGCGTTTCTCCGCGGGCGACCCGTGCCATGAACTCTGCATATAACCCTGCGAACTCCTTGGCATGTCGTATTAATCCCTTAAGGCCAGCACCTGGCAACACGTCCAGGATTATGTCTTGGTTGGCGGAAGAACCACGCATCAGCAGACCGAACAGCACCGCGAGGTGGCCACGTATGATGTACGTGCCGGGATCGTCGTCCTCTATTGGGAGATACCGTTCGTAGACGGACGCAAGGCACTCTAGGACACTGACAGCGCTGGCACAGGTGCAAGCATACGCGCACTGACGGAAGGCCGGACATGAAGGACGGAGCCCTGGAAAATGTTAGATGAGGGGAGAGATAAGCACGAGTAGAACATACTTGTCTCGCGACATAACTCTTTAGACGCCTCATCGACTTGTACCAGATTTGTTAGAAGTCCCAATGCCAGGCATAGCCTGTCAAACGCCTGTGCATCCCTTTCGCTTGCTTCTTCGATCCCATCATGCAGCGAGACCGTAATGAGGGACGAAATGATGGGAATCATGAGCCTCTGATGCAGCAGAAGCTTGCACCAGGTCGGACTTTCATGAGAGATATTGATCAGTACGCGAAGCACAGACTCAAGACAGCGGTCGGCTAAAACGGGCAGAGTGAGCGAAGAAAAGAGGCGAGGCGACATAGGTCCGAACTGCTTACCTCTCTGGATGGTATCTTCAAAGTCACGGTTCCTAAGAATGATATTGCACACGGCACAGAGCGACGCGAGTCTCTCGGCTAGGTCTTCCTGCCCATTCCCGTTAATCACATCATAATAGAGCTGGGGTTGCTCCCCAGCGGTTGCCCACTGTCCCAGCAGGAACGAGTCAAAGATCTCCAGACAGTTGGCAACATGATCGATTTGTGGGAGACCCAATAAGTGTGTAAGTTCGGATGGGTCAGGAAGAAGCGGAAGTCCAGACGCGTATCCTGAGAGGCGAACAAGAAGAGGGGATAGCGCGGCCAGAAGAGTCGGGTAAAGAACTTCCAAGTGACGAGGCTGGTGAACAGAGGGCGGGAGTGAGACAAGAGACTGGGAAAGGAGTAGACGAAGCGAAGGGCGCTCTTCTTCCGAAACGAGCCCAGACTTGCTGACGATGACAGATCGCAGAGCAGTCAACTAGGAGGAGCTTGAGCGAGGAGAGCGTATGGTGTTCTGACAAATAACAAGGCTTACGGTAAGCTTTTCGGCCTTCCCAATCCCAACCCTCTTCAGCTCCCAGTCGTTTGCACCACTTCCAACAAGTTCTAACGAATCCGCTTCAATGAGCGTGCTTAATGTATTCCATAGGACAGGAACAAAATTCGCCTTGTGGGTCAGCTCAGTCATTTGATGAGAGGACTGTGCCATGAGTGCCGCAAATAGCACAAGGATGGCATCCAGGACCTTATCACCGTCCCCGGCGCCGGAGGCTCGCAATGCGTCCCAAGCCCGACTACGAAAATCGGTTGCCTTTGCACGGCGCGCAAAATCGGCATCACAAAGTTTGGTGACGAGTTCCAGCGCACTGCATATTGCGCCGTTAGGTGCATTCGAGTCGCAAGAAGGTGGGCTCACCTGCCTCTCCGTACCCTAATGCCAGCATCTTGGTCCATGCCTTCAAACAAATACCCGACCTCGTCCATAAAGCGTCTACTTTCGCCTTTGCTCCGGAGCTCCGTGATGCTCTTTAAATCGTTCATCATGTTCGGCGGAAGTACAGCTTTGGGACGCTCTTTTGCCTTTCCTTTTCCCTTTCGGCCGCTCTCAGGCTCCGGTGACGAGCGCGAAGAGACTGCGAGACGAGGATCGTCCTCTGAATTATCGACTCCCCACCGCAAACGCAAGTCCTTATAAGATTCGCGGATTTCAATGCCTAGATCATCCGCATCGATCCCACTGTCGGGGTTACTGTCGGTGGGTAGCTCGACTAAGAAGGAACGCGATCGCCCAGCGTAAGTACGAAGACTTGATCGCTGTAGGGATGTTGTGCATGGTCCAGCGACCGAGGAAGATTGAGAGTGTTCTTCAGAGACAATCAATGCCCGAGAGGCTGTTGAACCCGACGCTGTCAGGTCAATCATAAGGCTCGGTTGTGGGGACTGCGACAGTTCAGTGGACATGCTGGACGATTTAGATGCTAGAGTGTCGAGATTCGTGTCAATGGAGGCGTCCTCGTCCATCGATGGTTCTGTTCGTGTTCGGCCAAGCATGCGCTTCGCCACAGGCTGGATTGGCTTCGCCTGAAGGGAGCGAGAGTTGCTCCGTCGTGCCACGTTTGAAGAGAAATCGAACAGCTCTGAGAGAGGGTCGATCGAACGTTTTGGATTGATAGGTGTGGACGCGTGGTCCAATGGGTGCGTGGATGTTCGCTTGAGCGGAGTCGCGGAGAGAGGTGTGAGGGGAGAGTGTGCTCGGAGCGAGTTGGATGACTTGACGGGTGTCCGGAAGGCAGGGTTTGGGTTTGCCGACGATATGGACGAAGGAGCACCTGCCGCAGACCCCGATGGAGTAGATGGGCGAGTGGACGTCCTGGGTTGCTCCTCTAGGCGACGTGAGTCTAGGAGGATTCAGTATAAGTTGGAAGAACACTAACTTGTTGAGTTGCCCCGCGCTTGGGTTGGGGTGCTGCTCGCCCTCTTGGACACGCTCGCCAGACATTTTGAGGGAGCGTCATCGACTAACGAAAGGAATTTAGAATGAAAGAGAAAAACGAATGTGATCAGCACCTTTCAGAAATCGTTTGTGCTGCCCATCGTTCGCAGCCCTCGGGGAAGAAGGCACGGGAGTGGTGACCTTTGCTCGCTTGTGCAAATGATCCGATTCATCTGAGGAATAGTGGGTGCGCTGCCTCCTCTTTGCTGTTTTTCTGCTGTACGTGTGAGTCGGCGGTGGTGGTGGTGCGCTCATCTGAGCCGAGCCGAACAAGTCACGTTGCACGACGCGTCTTGTCACTCACTTCATCAACAACCCATGGAGGCCTTCAACACTCGTCTCGAGTCCTTCGCAAAGACAAGGCGCGTAAAACAGTCGTCAAAACGAACCGTCTCTATCAAATGGCCACACCCTGCTCACTTCCTCGCAACACCTGACACCCTCACTGAAGCCGGCTTCTTCTACAACCCAGCTCGGGGCACCCCGGACAATGTCGAGTGCTTTTTCTGTGGGAAATGTCTAGATGGCTGGGAGGAGAAGGACGACCCATTTGCGATTCATTGGGACAAGTGTCGCGATAGTTGTGCATGGGCTGTCGTGCGCTGCGGGTTGAGCGAGGATGTTGATCGTAAGGGAAAGTGTGTATCCGCTTTCCACGTTGCGTCGGCTACACTCTGACCGTGGCCTCGTAGCTTCGCCTTCAATCACCCTAGTCGACAACCAGACGGAAAGCCAATGGAGAAGGCCCGCTTGGCGACCTTCAGACTGAATGAGTCCTGGCCGCATGATCGCGTCAAAGGGCATGGCGCTCACTCCACCAAGGTATGTCCCGCACGCGGTTTTCTCGACCCATTCTCATCATTTCTGGAGATGGCCAAGGCGGGATTTGCATTCACCCCACAAACTCCTGGTGATGATACAGGAACATGTCTCTACTGCCGCATCTCGCTCAGCGGCTGGGACGAGGACGACGATCCTTTGTGAGCCCTCACATCATTGGTACAACCCATGCAATATTAATTTTACACAGGGAAGAACATCACAAGCGCGTTAAAAAATCCAACCTCTCTTGTCCCTTCTTCCCCGAGGCTCCAGCCCCAAAGTCAAGATCAAGAACGACCTCCTTACGCTCAACAGTCCGACCCAAGTCGCGCGCGGGTTCAAGAAAACATCAGCTTGCCGCTTCCGAGGCTTCTTTGTCGCGTTCTGATGACGATTCCCCACCTGCACCTCCTCCTGCACCGTCCCGTCCGGCGCCTCGCAGTCGTACGACGTCGGCGGTAGCAGCCGACAAAGATACATCAGATGCCCTACGCCGCTCGACGCGTTCATCTCGTGCAAAACCATCCACAAGTGTTGAAGAGGACGCGAGCGGTACCGAGCTTCGCCGGTCGACTCTTCTTGGTCAGAGCCGTAGCAAATCCTCAAAAGGAAAGGGGAAAAGCCCCATCGAGGTAATCGAGGAGGCTGAAGAGGATGACGTTGCTCGCGCCGCACCACCAACAAAGAAGCGCGTTAAGGGAAAGGAAAACGTTGCACACGACGCCAAAGTGCCGAAGCCCACGCGGAACACAAAAACCTTCCGTGCCAACGATATAGAGGAAGAAGCTCACCAGCCAAAGCGCCGTCTGCCGAAGAAAGGTAGGGGTGCTCTCGATGAGAGTACCCCAGACGTGGATAGCGAAAGCGATGCGCGACCTGTCGGGAAAGGGCGAAAGCGAGTCGTCGTGAATGTATCCTCCAGTGAGGAGTCGGGAGAGGAGACAGAACCAAAGCTGCAGGCACCGGCAAAGAACGCCAAAGGGAAAGCGCCAATCGACGTGCTTGAGCCAGAGGACGACCGGATAGAAATGACAGGCGTTCCATCGCGCCCGGGAAAGAAGGCGATCCCAAAGGCGTCTGCTAAGCACCGAGCTAGGCCTGAAGCGACTGATGACAGCGACGGAGATTCAGACGGCGAACCGGCGAAGGAGGTTGACCTGGCAACTTCACTCGGCCATGGTAGGGGTAACGCTCAACCAAGACAAGTTGCTCCATTGGACAGTCCAGAGCGTTCAGAAGCAGCAACTTCGCAGTCAAGTGGAGAAGAAGCGGTCATACCATTCTCCGCGCCTGTCAAAAATCCAGGTGAAGGGAAGAGCTCTGCTATCACAGCATCCCACCACGAGCGTGGGAGGTCTCGGATGAGCTCTGGTTCGGGCGGCTCTCCAGAATCATTAGTTCCCAATGGGAAGGCAGACATAGCGTCTGGTTCCTCCCAAAGCGATGTGATGGATGTTGATGCCGACGTCGCCCCAGCTCCCGTTACACCTCGAAAAACAAGACAAACGACCTCTCTTTCAGAAAGGGAATCACTCGTGGACGTGTATGTGGACGATGGCGCACTTTCACCACCAGCTCGTGCTGGCCATTCTCCCCAGAGCTCCGAGCCGCCAGCTTTACGGCGTGAGGAGAGCCCTGCAACGCCTCCGCCGGCATCGTCGTCTCTGCTCTCTGTCTCCTCCACCACGTCCACGACCAAAGTGGAATGTCACACGGACACTGAGACGCTAGTCGAGTCAATGCCTCTGCGGACAAACGGTGCGCATCTGACGGAAGAGGAGCGCGCGATAACCGTCGAGCAATGGATCCGGCAGGAGATCGGGGTGCAGTACGAGCGGTTACGGCGAGATGGCGAGATGAAGATTCGATTGTTCAAGGAGCGGGCGGAGGAGGTGAGAAGGCAGATCGAGGCACTTTAATCTCTTACCAACGTACTGTATACGGTGTTGTATTGGACGCTATAAGTATTGATCTAAAAATGGCTTGCAATTCAGTCGCCCTGGCACTCCCCGCGGGAATGTACGTACGGTAAACCGACCGACTTTTTTTCCATTTCTTCCCTTCCTACCACCATACCCCCCTCACCCTACACTTTGTCGGCCATGTTCACACACTTGTTACCCACCATCGTCGCTCTTTATCTCTTTTTCCCCGTCGTGGTGCGCGCATCGCCGTGCGTTGTCTTCGATGCCAATTGGAATTTGCTCGCGTTCGACCTCAACGGCAAGGACTGGAACGCGTCCTCAGAAGCCAAGTGGTCGAGTGGTGCGTCCCTACTTTTTTTCCCCGCCTTGTTTGCCTTCGTGCTGAGAAAATGTGTGCTCCGGATTACTGATTCCAGGCAATGCCACTGACATCACCGCCTCTGGGCGTCCGTGAGTCTTATTACGAGATTGTGAAAAGTCCATGTGGGTTCGCTGACCACGTTCACCACAGACCGTTCGATGACGAGAATACTACTTGCTACCTCTCACAGGTATCTTCCTCTCTGCTTTACTCTTTTATCTTTCTTTGCGCGCTGGATATGACGTTGGTTTTTTTCTTTTTGGTTTCAAGTACACAAACGCCATCTATGTAGCCAACGGTGACAAGTCAAGTCCCTCGAGCATATATATTTATGATGCGACCGCCGGATCTTGGTCCAAGCAGGAGGTGACGCCCGGTTCATTTGACCCTGAATCGTGGAACGCGATTCTCGACCACGACACGAACGAGTTCTGTGCGTCTCCACCTACTCTATAAGCGTTACGTAAATAGCTGTTGACCGGCCGGCCGTTGCAGACGCGTTGTCGCATGGAGAGCTATTCCGCCTCGACATGGGTCTCTTGAAAGTCGCCAATAGCACCTCGCTCGCGTGGGTGGACGTCCAGAAGGCGCCATATGCGAGCTCTTATGAACCCGTGATGGCCATCGCTCAAAATCACGTCTTCTTCCTCAACGTACCTGGTTTAGCGGCAGGTAGTGCTGACATCTTTGTCATTCACTGTGAGTCGGGCCATATCCCCTTGCAATACTGTGTGTTGACGTGATGGTTTTACTCCAGTCAACTTCTTCCAGCCTGCGGCGCAAGCCTTCCCAGTGAACGGCACTGGGACGATCCCTGCGACCCACGGCCAAACTGCGTCATTCTTCGAAAATGAAGGGGTATGCGGCATCTTCGTTGTATTCCTCGCATCCATTTCATTGTATTATCACCTCGTCAGGTACAACAAGCATTTGCATTCGTCCCAGATGACGGTTCTGCCACTTACGTGCTGAACGTTGAGTCCAACACGACCCAGATTTTCCCAGGACCGACCACGAAGGACGCGGGTGCGACCTACTGTGCAAGCATCACCTCACTGGTTCAGCTGGACAGCACGGGTGCTGTGGCGTACCTGCCGGTCGGTTCGACGCAGTCCAACGCATCGGTCCAATGGAGCCAAGTTGTCTCGCTTGCGAATTCTGCACCAGCAACGAACAGCAGTAAGCAAGCGACGGGCTCAAGTGGCTCTTCTTCACCCAAGCAGAATGGATCATCGACGACCAATTCATCCTCTGGGACCAAGTCGGGTTCGAATGATGCAGGTGCCGTTGCCGCACCAAGCGGTATTCTAGGTGGTCTTGTAAGCATGGCTTTGCTAGCCTTTGCTACAGTGGTAGTTTAGCGAGTTGAAGGCTGTGCGGCTTCTGGGCGGGTCCATCTGCACTCCACACTCATTGCCTCATCTTTAAATCGATAATATAGTACTTGCTTTTTGGAATTTCGCGTGGTGTCGAGTGTTGTTGATAGGTCTGGCACGTGCGTCAACACTTTGTTTGTGTTTGTGTACTCGACCAACGCCGTTTCCCGCGCGTCATCCGTTTCCCTTCCCCTTCTTGATCTTTCTTTACGCCCCGTCGTCTAATCAATCGACCTTCGGCTGGCCGGAACCTGACCTGACCACTGACATGACAAACCCACTATCGCGGCATTCCTCTCAACCCCCGGAAGACTGGGATCATCCAGAATCAACAATAGACCCTTCCTCCTCCGCCAGCTCAGTCGCCCCAGCTCCGACGAGTCGCATTGTCTTTCCTTCTTCTCACGGCGGCACCATCGACGGTGATGACGCTCCTCCTTCCCCCACATCCGACGCACCACATCCGTCGCACCGCCGCGGTGGCCGCTCTGGAAAGCGCACGCTGAGCGAGCTTTTAAAATTGCACGCCGAGAAGGGCACGAATGTACATTTCACGGCCGAAGAAGCGGCCAGATTGGAAGACGTGTTGGGACAATGGGTGCGTCAACGCAACTCCTCCCCCCCACGAACCATCTTTCGCCGTCGTCCTCTGCGGCTGACCTTTTTTTTTCTTAGATCAACTCGGGCTCGTCGCCATACGAGGACGAAGATGAGTTTTTCACACGGTCGTGCTCGCACGATGACTCGATCGTGCTCGTGCACCGCTCGTCTACTTTCAACTCTATTGTTGGCTGTCCACCGCACGGCCAGAATGAGAGCATTGCTCTCGAGTCATGACACCACGTTCCCCCTCCTGTCCTCCACTTCCCTGCTCGCCCGCTTCTCTATGTCCCGACTTTCTCTCCGCTTCCCATGGCCACTGCCCCTCATCTCGTTCTCCCACCCTGCGTGCCGTACATCTCGCTTTTCGTTGGCTCAAGTTTGCGCTCACGAATATTGACGACTTTGTTATGACCTTTCACGACCCCTAACGAATTTGCATGCGTCCTTGTTTTCTTGCTTTCGCGCGACACCCTTTGCTCTCGTTTATACTTTAGTTGTGTATATTGTCTCCGCCTTCTTCCTGTGACAAATTGGGGGTGTTACTTCGCAGGTAATCGAGCTCTTCCACAACTTTGTCTATTCCTAATTCCCCACACTCGACGAACACACCTATCCACAATCTACCCTGACCGTCGTAGCTTTCCTTATTGTTGACCATAGTTACACTTAGGGGAAAAAAATGAAAGGATCAAAGTTCTGGATTTCGGAGACCGTACATGAGTCATGAAAAATAGCAGGAAGTGTGGTATCCAACTCGTCGTCGTCATACATAACATCGTAAAAATCTTAACTTCATCCAACACCTTGGTTTCAATCCTTCGCTGGTTTACAGTACGCGTGCAAATGCTCCCCGACGAACAGCGGTACGAAGTGCTCCTTGATCTTCAAACTTGCGGGCCTAGCCAATTTGGAACAAATCCGGTCCATCGTCAAGCAACACGACTACAATCAAACGTTTACGCACCTCGCCTCGTCCACCTTGAGCTCAAACCTCCGAAATACATTCGCTATCCCCAAGTGTATCTCGGCGTATGCCAAATTGACCCCGAAACAACTCCTCGGACCCTTCGAGAACACGCTCAACGCCGCCTCGCACGCCTTGGCGCCTGAGCCCAACCAACGCTCTGGCAGGAACGCCTCCGGGCGCTCGTACATGAGCGGCGACCGGTGCACATAGCAGAAACTCTGTCCTACGACCGTCTGTGCAGCAATTGCAAGCAAACACGTGAATAAAGGAATTCCAACAGGGATGCGTAGGCGGGGGGAGGAGGGGAACGAGGTAACCGAGAGACAGGGACGTACACCACCGGGAACGAACGCGCCTGATATGACGGCCCCTCCTCGAGGTACCACACGTGGGTGTGCGATGATGCCAGGGAACATGCGGAGGCCCTCCTTGGTGACTGCAGCCTACGTATGGACATTCATGCGTCAAGGTCCAAGGGGGGAGAAAAAAAAATATGTCAGGGACTCGGAAACGTGGGAACGATCCACTCTATCGGCCAAGCCAGCCAGGAGGGAGGGCAGAACGAACCAGATAAGGTAACTTTTCCAGGGCCTCATACCGGGGCGTCTCGTCCAGCACCGGCCACGCCTCGCGCAGCTCTGCTTCCAGCCGCTCGCGCACGGACGGATTCTGCAGTATGTAATATGCCGTCGTCATGAGCGTGACGCCTGTGGAATCGGCCCCCGCGCCGAGCAGGATGAACGCTTCATCCAAGAGGCTCTGGCGCGACGGCAGCGGCCGTCCCTTGTTGGCCTGAGTCGAGAGAAGCGCATGGTAGATGATTTGGTGCGGGGTCAGCGCAAGCTCACTGGGGTCCCGCAAGACGGCGTCGACCTGCGCGGCTAGAAGCTGTGTGGGACGCAAATGCAATACGAGTTAGAATCAGCGCCACCGGGGACTCGTGAAATTGAAATTGTGACACGCCGCCGGAGGAGGGGGGGCGGCGTATTGAGAAGGTGAATGAGAAAAAAACGCAAAAAACCGCACGCACGCACCTCACGCAAGCGGAAAACGGCAGACACCACGGGCGAACCCATATTCTTGGCGAGCCAAGCTGGGAAAAAGTGAAGGAACATGACGAGCATGCGGAAGTATTTGCAAATGCTCAATATGGGAAGCATCGCTTCGAGGGCGACGACGATCTCTGCTTCAAAGTCTGGCGCTTTGGTGGCCTCGAGCGACTTGTTGTAGCAGAAGAGCATGAGGACGTCGGTCGCAAAGCAACGGAAGCCAAGGTAAAGGTTGCTGGATTTTCCTGCGGCATATTGCTCTGCTAGGGCGTCGCAGAGCACGTTGACCTGTGTGAAGCCAATTGTGAACGTGAGACGTAGACGACAAGGCATCAAAAGAAGCTCACCCGTTCCTGTAACAGGTCCTGGGTCTTGAGAATCGACGCCCGAGAGAACATCGGACTGAGCACATCCCGCCGTGGCTTCGCGTGTTCGTATTTGATGAAGCACGCGGAAGACTGATCCATGTCAAATGCACCGTACACGGCCGAGTCCTTGTCCCACTTGTTCTTCTGATTGTAGATCTCGTTATACGCGTGGGGGTTCGCAAAGTGCAGCTGTCCGCCCCGATGGGGTCAAAACAAAACGCCGGAAGGGACGACCCACTTGGACCGACATACCAAATTGGGTTGCAAACGAATAATGTCACCTACCATTGGAAGTGGCATGTGAATGTCAACACTCGATTGGGGGCGACGCAAGACGAGGCGGTGATGATGGGTGGCGACGGGCGGCGATGGGCGCAAAAGTAAGGGAGGACGTACCATACCGAGTGTGGAGATCATCCCGTATGTCAGAGAGGGATATCCCCCTGATGCATTCCTGGTAGAACAGCCAGTATTTCGATGCCCCCGCTAACTTGGGGCCCGGGAAGCGTGCCAGAGGATGGAGGTAGACGTTATAGATAGCAGAACAGAATGACCAAGCCAGGGCCGCAGCTATGATAGCGAGAAGGGCATGCCGGACCGAGACTGTCGCCTCCAGGGAGTGGAAGAACTGAGAAGCAGCACCACCTGACATCAGGAGAAAAAAAGGAAGCAAAAGGGCAAGGACGCCTGCGCCTGCGAGAAGGCTTTTATGTGAACCCCCTCCCCCCACCCGTGCCCTCAAGAGAGGGGGAGTAGTTTATTTAAAATAGCGATCTGGGGCATGCGAGGAAGGAACCCGGGAAGCGACGTTTTGTGGGATGATTTGGTTTTTGATTCGCTCTTAGCCTGTAGGGGATACGGTTCCAGGGAACTCTCACGTAAATCGCGAGGCGTGACAGGAGACGCTGGGACCAGCTGAGAGCAGGGGCAGGTGGAACAGACCCACGATCCTTCGGAGAATTCAATTGACCCCGTCCGCTGGTAAAATCAATTGGTGGCGCCGAGGGACTGAGGGCCAGTCCGATGAAAAAAGCGATATCGTTGTCGGCCCATCGCTCGATGCTCGCTGGGCCGACTTGTGGCGGCCGAACCTCACCGTCACCGTGTTATGTGGGGCCGTGTGGACGGACTTCTGTGCGAATTGAAATATCACGTCGCACCAGTGATGCGACTTACTCGCGCGTTCCTGGTCCTGGGCGATCCAACGGCAACGGGGCGCGTGGACACCTTTTTAGGAAGGAAGGGGCAGCGAAATTGGATCGATTTCAATTGATCCGGTCCTGCCAGTGTGCTCGTCTCGAGTGGTCTTTGCTCCTACGTGACATCTGAATTAGTGCTGGTGACTGCCCATCGAACATCCGAAGAACCTCCGCCTGCATCGTCCGACCTGTGACTTTGCGACGCTTCATCGAAATTTTATCTCAAGAATGAAAACAAACACTCCGAGTCAGCAAAACCGAGAATCATGTCATCAACGGAAGCGCAAAAGGCAAGTTGCTTGGAAGAGTGGATCCAGCGCGATACCAAAAAGAGCGCCCTCACTTTCACCACTGGCATCATCCAACGCGGTATCTTCCATCCATTCCACACATGTAATAGTTACGAAAATATATGGGATCATCACACAGCATGTACGCAAGCCACATTCAATTCCACGTATGGATATGATCATAATCGAAATGTTGCACCAGGAGGTCTCAATGGTGCGAAGTAAAAGCAGAGGCCACATCCCCCATAACAAAAAGAAATAACTGGACAGAACATGCCTTCCAAAGATCAGAAAATTCGTTCAGTTGCGTATCCGTTCACGGCCTTGGCCCAGGCGCCGCGTCGCCGTTCGATGACCCTTCCCCATGGAACACCGCGCCGAAGAAGCTCCTCCGCCAACCTGGCGGACTCACCGCGTCTTGATACCCAGCTTCGCCCTCGGTCACTATCTTGTTTCGGCGGGGGTCTATTCGGAACCGGTGCCTCTTTAGCGCTTCGTTCATATCCTCTGGCCCCTGCTTGCCAATAAGTAATTCAGCCATCGGAGTCTGTGCGGTCAGAGCTGCAGCAGAAGCGAGCGTGCCAGGCTGGTGGAGCAAGCGCAAGCCGCGGCGTTCTTCTCGATGCGCTAGATGCACCAGGGTGCCAAAGACCGCCAACAGTAACATTCCAACCGAGAGAACGTGAACAGCTGCATCGCTGAAGAGGACGTTACGCGGTGATTCCTACTACGGAGACCGAGAGACACGTACGCAAGGAAAAGGCGCTTTTGGTACGTAAACACGGTTACCGTCATTGGCTGTGGCTGTGGCACATCGACAAAGTATAATACTGATGCCAAGATGGACAGATATTTTCTCTGCATACAACACTTAACTCACGTACGTCGAGTGCCCGCCGAGAGAAGAACTCACGTATACATCCGCCGAAAGCGACGCAAAGGTGTTGTTAACGAATGCCGCGGTCAACCCCGTGGGGCTCTGCACAGCACTCTGGAACGCAGCGGCAGGGAGCTGCAGCTGGACCGCTCCCGCACGTGCAGCTACCAAGGGATCGGTTCCGAGACTCGTCCAATTGAGGCCATTGTACGCCCTTCCGTAGATTGGTGCTCCAGTGATGTTGCCAGCGTATTGAGTCAAGGGGTCTTGTCCAACCGTCAGATTGCTGAGCACTCTGACATCTGTGAGGTTGGAGGAGCCAAGATCGATTGATGCCTCAACATTCAGCAACGTAATTTTTGGTACACACAGGGTCACGGAAGTCATCGGATTCGGGCTCCACGCGTAGAACCAGAAGATCGCGGGAGCAAATGGGACATCGCTCGTATTGAACGCGGTGCAGTTCGAAATTGTCTCGGCGGCGAAAAAATTGACCGAGCGATTGTCGGCGTGCCAGAAGACCTGACAACCACTGAACGTCGTGCTGGTATTCACAACGCCATCGGGCCGAATGGTCATTGTGACAGGCTGGGATCCCAAATCAGCAAATCAGACGAACAAGACTCTCAGATCCTGGCGCACCTTATCTGGGTTGCGACACCCCGGATCTGTGAAAATAGCAGTCGTGTTTACTTTCATTGTCCCGTTTGTCGCTAACTGTAGAGGAAGCTTCAAGAAAGTTAGGCAGAGTTCCGGGACGCGTCTGAGAACTCAGCTAACCTCCAATTTACCGACTGTGTATCCCTCGTGAACAAACGCTGGTTCTCCCAGGCCGTACACTGCCGAAGCAGATGCGAATCCAGAAGCAGCCAAATAACCTGTGTTCCATCATCTGATCAGCGATGGAATTCAGAAAAAATAGACCTGAAAACGCACCCGTTAAGTCTTGAACTTGTTCATCTGTACTAAGAGATATCGTCCGTAGATTGTTGACCGTCGTGTCTAGGGTTTAGGGATAAGTGGATAAGGACAGCAGTAACGATGACCTATGCGCTACCCGGCAATCTCTCATATACATCTCGCAAGCTGAATAACGCGGCAGAGACAGGTTGGAAAGAAAGGGCAAGCAAAGCCATGATGGATGCAAGAGCCACTATGTAATGCCGGTTGGTGGATGCCTTTACCCATACCAGTGCGTTGCTAGCACCTGTCAACCGAGGGAGCGACGGAGATTATTCTTGGACGCACTGTGTACGGGTATAGTCTAGAAGCAGACTCCGTTGAGGGGGAGAATCGCCATGCAGGAGGTCGACATAGGGCTATTGTAGGATGGGAATGTCAGAGCACGTTGTGGCGTTTCCGACGAAATGGCTCACTTGCAAGCGCTTTACTTCAAGGTCTGTCCATGCCCAGAGACCAACCAGAATCATGGCAACGCCAACCGGAGGGAGCGTCTGAATGTACATACAACCGGTAAATAGGTCGCATTATTCGTTCGGACACCAACATACGAATACGTAGTGCAAGACACCCCTATCCGCGTTCCGCATAGTTGGCCACCCTGTTCAAAAACCAGCATTTGTGTCATTATCGACCACGAGAATGACCGACATACCTCCGTTCTTGTGACTATAGTGCAGGGCAACCTCCAAGCCGATGGCACCCGCAAACAGGACGCAGACATAAGTAACCCAGAACCAGGTTCTCAGTGGAATTGGGATCCACAGCGAACTTGAACTTTCGGGAGGAAGCGATGCTACGTTCAAAAAGTCAACAAGAGCATGATCGCATGATAGGATCAGGCAGTGCATACTAGTGTTGTGACCTGTGTCATTAGAAGCAACATACAGCCTTTGCTTTTCTGGGTCGAGCTCCGCGTATTGGACTGGGGTTGTCGGAATGCCTGACAGGTTGTCCTGCCCGAAGGACCGGGTGGCGTCAGGAAGAGGACCCAGGTTCACCTTTTGAAATCAAGCAACATGAATGTGACGCGCGCTAGGGTTAGAAATGTCATGTAACACACTGCTGGGTCTCCAACTGCAGTCTGTTCGGCGCCAGGGGTGGAGAAAACGGTGTCAACATCACGTCTCGAGGACATGGTTGGATTGACGATGGGGGACAGGACTGAACATGAAGATGAGAGATCCGTTACTTATGAAAATTACTAGCGGGATCGGTCGGAAGCGAGATAAACCCGGGCGAGCATTATGGGTTAAAGTCAAGCGGAAAGCCTTTGGCATTGAGCGCAAGGGGAATGTGCCTTACTGCGCAGCACCTTCAATCGGACAAGGCTGCACACCCATGTGTCCGAGTCTGGATGCATCTGCACGCCCATGTCCGAGTCTAGATGCATCATGATGGGCGTGCGGGGTCAGGCCTGTCAGGAGGTGTGCTTCCTTTCCCAGGCACATCTTCAATTTTATGGGCAGTAGTGCCCTCCTCCCTTAGCGAAGAGCGACGTCCAACTGGCCAGAGCCCACGTCTTCCCTGGGGTCAGACGGTTCAGCCCGCTCATCACGGTGTGGGCACATGAGTGACATGAGGCCTTGGATC
Source organism: Russula brevipes (assembly GCA_022496215.1). NCBI lineage: Eukaryota > Fungi > Basidiomycota > Agaricomycetes > Russulales > Russulaceae > Russula > Russula brevipes. Next base: position 154,842 of record WTXF01000038.1, on the reverse strand, counting down.
CAATCGGTCGTTTGACCACGACTTGGGCGGCTGGCCGAGGACTTCGACTCGGACCACCCAATCGTGCCTCTCTTTTCATCTCTTAAGCAGTTGCTGTGCATTATCTAATTTCCGGTGGATTAACATTGTATCCGTCTACCACTCACCACGGAAGCAACTTTTGACCCCGCATTTCTGGGTCGCTGGACACCTTGCTGGACACTGGCACCGTACGGTGTTCCTCAAGGTGTTCCTCGGGGTTCCCTCTTATCTTGCGAGTCCATTGGTTCTCTGGAGAAGGAAGGAACTACAGTTTCCGTAGAGTGTCTCGTGGCCATTCCATTTGATATGGTACTTGTCTATGTGCCGACGATACAGTTACTGTATGGGGAGAATAATCCAGGTGAGTCGCTATTTTTAGGACAATGACAGACCGACCGTTTTTAGCGGGTGATTACAGTAGAACAATAAAAAAGGAGATTTTGCTGTACCTTTTTTTTTTTTTTTGAATGCAGTTTATTATTGTCCGAAGTGCGGTCACTATGAGACATGTCCAAGAAAGACCGGGTATGTAGTAGGGTGTGGGGTTCGATGAAACATGGTCACGGTTCCGGCTTACGGGGGTTCCGGGGGAATTTTGCTGTACCCTAGCCTTGGTGGCTTACTTCGTAAGTTACTCACATTGTATTCGATGTTATCTGGTGATTACAGTACGCTTCGAGTTATAAGACATTTATGTAAGCGATTGGGGACCCGGAATTCGCGAATGCCGGCGCAACGTCAAAGTGGAGTGCTCCATGGGCGGGTACCGCGGGTGTGGAATTCCCTATGGAATGGGGGGCGTGAAGGCGAGCGCTGTAGGGAGTGCCGCAAGTGCTTCAAAAAGGGTACGGGGTGCACGCGCGTGCACATGAGTCGCGAGATAAGGGCTGGAGCGGGAGCGCAGGACCTCCAGCAAATGGGAGCGCTGTAGGCGCGTGGGTTCTGAGGCATGAGGCCTGAGGCCTGAGGGCCCACTGCGCGCATTTTACAATGTAATCCAATTCAGTCGGCTATTTTGCGAGACCTGATTGGTCAGTTTTTTGCAACTGAATTGGAGAACATTGTAAAATGCCCACAGCTAGGGCCGGAGCCGGGATCGCGGGACCTCCGGCGAATGGGAGTGCTGCCACGAAAGCGGCAGGCAATGCCATGGAGGGAAATGCGGACATGTGCATTCGCTGGGGCCGAGACCGCATCGGGTTTGGCCCACTTCCCTGACCCCTCGCCCCAGACCATCAGTGTGGACGCGGGAGCGCTTGCCTTAAAAGCACCGCTCGGTGATTCTGTGCTCCCCAGGAGACGCTTCCGTTTGGGGCCTTTGCAACGCCCATACAGTAGATTAGGCGGGCTGTGACATTATCATGTGCATGTGTGGCAATGTGCGCTAAAATGAGCGTTGATGCACGTTGGAAACGCTTTGAATTAATATCGACAACCGTCTTTCTTGTGTCTCAGCGTGTTGCCATCCTTGTTACTTTGGTCTTCCGCGTTTGTGCACATCGTCTGTGGCTGGATGTGCTGCTGTTCATGTAAAGCACATCAGGAAGCAATAAAAGAGTAAATTGAGGTTGTGTCCACTTGCGGAAGATTTATCACTTATCCTGACGATAAGTAAAGGTGGTAGAATACTAGAAGGCCATTTATTGTTGCACTACAAGGGTCAACACGGTTTCTGTACGCGAGAGTACAGTGAAGGAACTCGCCTGAGGCTGAGGTGAGGTGTGGTAAAAACAGGAACCGGCATGAAACCCCGGCAGATCCCGGCCTTTTCTTACGTAAGGTACGCGTCGCGTCGCGGCAAACCGCAAAACTGAGGTTGACACGCGTTTCATATTCACTGACATGTCGTTAATGTACGGAAAAGAGAAAGACGATGAGACAGGTACCGATATTTCTGCTCTCTTGTTGCTGTAGTGCGATTCTCAACGAACGAATAGATTCTTTCGACCCGGGCTTCATCTCGTTCTTTAACAAGCTTCCCCCTAAGTCTCCAGATACTAATGGCACCATCCGGCTTTTCTTCAGGAAAGCCAGCAACGAAGACTTTTACAGCGCGCATGGGGGAGATGCGCTTTATGTCGCCCAACACGTATATCACACCAAGTCTGTCTTGAAGTATCTCGGCTCCGGTGGCAAGACGGCAGGCCTGCCGAGTGTCACACTGAGGCCCACCGTTGCAACCTCCTTCTTAAGGGAGGCGTTGACAAGCATGCAGCTGAAAGTGGAGATATGGGTTCCTGAGGCTGGCCATGGGAAAAAGGTCTCAAAATTCAGGCTAGACAAGGAAGTATGGCAAGAATGTTTTTATCTGCCTTACTTGCAGCTTAATGGGTTTTCCAAGGCGTCACCCGGGAACCTCCAGGCTGTGGAGGATCTCCTTTTCGTAAATAGTGACATCCTGTCTCCACCGGTCATCATGGCAGTGAAACTGGCGACTACGCCTGCGGTTCCCGGTTCGACCGGCAAGGCAAAGACAAAGACCGTTGGGATTGGATTTGCAGATACCAGCTTGCGACAGTTCGGCGTGGCGGATTTTGTGGATAATGATGCTTTCTCCAACGTCGAGGTATGGATGGCATGTGCGTCTCTTTCTTGGGTGGTAGAAGTTAACTGCAGCTGTTCTCCAGACCCTTGCCATTCAGTTGGGGATCAAGGAAGCAATTGTACCAACGGGGACTGCCTCGGGCGCAACTGATCGTGACTTTGATCTTAAAAAGCTCAAAGACGTCCTCGACAGATGTGGTATCGTCATCACTGAACGGAAACCTAGTACGTCCTTCGCGCTCCCAGCGTCACACCTACCCACTCAAACCCTTCAGGCGAATTTGTGGCGAAGACGGTTGAGGAGGATCTTACCCGATTATTGGCGCCTCCAGCAACAGGAGCTGGTGCGTCAGAGGGCCCCAGCGTGATCCGTGCGCAAAAATTACGACCAACTCCGTTGTGCTAATTCAGCTCTTCTGTTAGCCCAACTTAACCTACCCACTGCTCCCTCTGCTGTCGCGGCGCTAATTACTTACCTCAGTCTTCTGTCCGATTCATCCAATCATGGTGCCTGGACCATCCGCACGCACGACCTGGGACAATATATGCGCTTGGATGCTAGTGCTCTGCGCGCCTTGAACCTCATGGACAGTGGAAACGTATGTCTGGCTTGCCTGAGATACAATTCATCATTCACACCTTCCTTTGAAAGAGTTCTGGCGTGAAGAACACGACACTGCTTGGACTCTTAAATAAATGCAAAACTGCTCAAGGCACGCGAATGCTGGGAAGCTGGTTGAAGCAACCACTTGTCAATCGTCATGAGATCCGTATGTATCGGGCTGGGAACGTCTTTTCGATCATTGATGCCTATTCGGTTCAGTGAAACGGCAAGACTTGGTTGAGACGTTTGTAGAAGACTCCAACGCACGTAGGACGCTCCAGGTTGGCCAAACCTGACGAATTGATGCGATGACACTGAATGGTGCCACCAGGATGACTTCATGAAGCTTATGCCTGACATGAACCGTATAAGCAAACGATTCCAAAAGTCGGTCGCTTCCCTAGAGGATGTTGTGCGGGTGTATCAGGCAGTTCTGAAGGTAAGTGTTCGGATCTCTGGGAGTGTCCAATTCACGATGGGATCTTTCTAGCTAACCGGTCTGATTGAAGCTCTCAAGCATGTCGACGTGCAGTCCGAACGCGGTCGGGAGCTCATCAAAGAAACATATCTGAGCCACCTCGAGGAATATGTCGCTAGTCTTGATAAGTATGCTGAGATGGTCGAGCAAACGATCGATCTCTCTGAGCTTGAAAGGCATAACTATGTCATCAAGCCAGACTACGACCCACGACTGCGAAAGCTAGCAGACCAGATCAGCGCAGCCCGAGACGGACTGGACGAGGAGCACCGCAACGTAGCGGAAGATCTCAAACTTGATCTTGACAAGAAGCTGCACCTAGAAAATTCAGCGACTTACGGGTATTGCTTCCGGCTGACGAAGAATGTATGTGAATCGATCTTGTTCAGGAGTTATCCTGAAGGTGCTCATTGACCATTAGGACTCTCGGGCTATTAGCAACAAGCGAAAATATATCGAGCTCGGGACTGTCAAATCCGGGGTTTACTTCACAACTACCAAGTTAAAGAATTTTGCGATGGAGTATCAAGACGCAACCCAGGCATATTCGCGAACTCAGAGTGGACTCGTCAAGGAGGTTGTATCAATTGCGTGTTTGTACCCCCCTTTGTGTTCGCATGGCCAATTATCTGAGTGCTTGCAGCGACGTATACTCCAGTGCTGGAGTCGCTGAATGGTATCTTGGCACACCTAGATGTGATTCTGAGGTCGGTCGATTGATCCTTTGATTGGGCTACGATCACTCAGCCCTGGTAGCTTCGCCCACGTTTCTGTAAATGCCCCCGAAGCATATGTCAAGCCTACCGTCGTTGAGAAGGGTTCGTAATGATCATCTACGGACTTCTCGCTCGCAGAGATGATTATCCATACAGGTACTGGAGATCTTGTCTTCAAAGACGCGCGGCACCCTTGCCTCGAGGTACAAGATGATATAAGTTTCATCCCAAACGACGTGGAGATGGTCAAGGTATGATTTCTCGCCCCGAACTGCCCGACTCGAAGTGCAACCCATCTCTACCTTGACAGATAAATCAGAATTCCAGATCATCAGTTCGTTCTCGACTGATTATGGTGTTTACACTGATCTAATTCGTAACGACTAGCCGGTCCAAACATGGGTGGAAAGAGCACGTATATCCGCCAGGTATGCCGCGGCGCGTCAGTCATGACTTATAGAGTTCATATCTCAGTATAGGTTGGGGTTATCGCCCTCATGGCGCAAATTGGTTCATTCGTACCATGCTCGATGGCTCAATTACCCATCTTCGACTCGGTTTTATGCCGCGTAGGTGCAGGTGACAGTCAGTTAAAGGGTATTTCGACCTTCATGGCGGAAATGTTAGAGACTGCGACAATTCTCAAGGTCAGTTCGTTTTATCCTTGTTTTGATAACGGATGTGGCTTATTCAACGCGTAAAACCAGTCTGCTACGAAAGACTCCCTCATCATCATCGATGAGCTTGGAAGGGGTTCGTTGAAGTTCTGATGGACGACTTATGTCTCGACTTACTTTTACATGTTTCAGGGACTTCCACCTATGACGGATTTGGGCTAGCCTGGTCCATATCTGAGTATGTCCATCACCATTGCAGCATGTTTCGCCCATATCGATTTTTTACAGAAAAATTGCATCAGAAATTCACGCATTCTGTTTATTTGCCACGCATTTTCACGAGCTCACAGCCCTGGATCAAGAGCTCAGCCACGTCAAAAATTTGCACGTTGTTGCCCACGTTTCAGACTCAGACGGCCAGTCTAAGGAGCGTGACATCACATTACTCTACAAAGTAGAGCCTGGTACGTCCCTAAGGTTAACCAGTGCGCACTCCCAAAGTGACGAGGTCAACAGGCGTCTCTGACCAAAGCTTTGGCATACATGTCGCCAGAATGGCAAACTTTCCGGAGCCTGTTATTCAGGTAAATGCTTTCTGTCTAGATATTGATCTAGTACCTTACTGGGCCATAGCTTGCCAAACGCAAGGCAGAAGAATTGGAGGATTTTGGCACAGGTATTCGCGATCATAATTCTAGACCGGTTACAGGGTTAAATCGCCCATTTTCTTCAGAACAGGCGCCTTCGCAGGAATCGCAGTTCTCTCCAGAAGTCATCGAGAGTGGTGTCCAAATCGTTGAGGAGTTGCTGAAAACCTGGACATCACGAACGCCGTCTGGAGCTGACGACGAAGACGTCGTCATGTCAGACGATCTCTCCCCAGAAGCCCAGCTGGCTGAGCTCAAGAACTGCTTCTCCGCGTATCAGACAAGGATAGAGAGCAATCCATGGGTGCAAAGTCTCCTAGCATCTCTATAAGTATTCCCGTTGTATCTTGTGCGAGCTGCTTCAATTCGCGACTTACGATGGTCCTATTTCTTTTTCTGACCACTTGTCTCATACCGTCTGTATGAAGCCACCTTTCTGTACCATATATCCCTTTACATTCCGGTTTCTGGGTTGGGATGCTCTGCTGCTCTCGCACTATGAGGCCTATATGGGGGCCCGAACGAATGAAAGTGATCAACCGTCTGATCTCGGCCCGGCTCGAGTTGCCGCTTGTTTAACCCGAACCATTGCTTGCTCAAGTTCAAACATACGATACGCTAGCAGTAGCAGCAGCCGAGGTCACCTGTAAATAAGTGTAAGTCGTTGGCAGCACGCTCGGACAATCTTCTCGGTGTGCCCTGGCTCTGGAGCTCGTCTAATCGAACGACCGCGCCCAGTGTACCCGTTGCCAGCGACGGGCCATGTCTGCTATTGTTTTCCCGGACGTCCTCGCAACGATTCGACAGGTTGGTCCCGGCAGGTACTACGTAGTACACTATTGGCCGCATGGGCAGTGTCACAATCCGTCTTGTGTAGCCATCGGGTTTGTGTGTGGGCACCACTTATCACCGGCGGTGCTCCCTATTCATACTTCTGTTTCGCCTTTCCTCCTTAGTGCTTCGCCCGGCCTACGTTGATCCGATCAAGTCGATACGAATGAAGCATCGGCGGAACGCAATATACTGGTTCCGCTCAGGCTGATCATCACCCTCTCACTTCTTACATGACCGACTAATACTGGTCGACGCTTAAATGATGGCTAGACTTCAAACTTGAAGCTTCAAACCCGACCACCACTCGTCTGCTATTCTCCGCGCTCCACTTCCTTACCTGGGATACGATTGCCCGCGGCGTTCGCTCACTAGGGAATCGCTCGGCTGCTGCATATTTTAGACGCCTTAGTAACTACGCGATGCCTTGTGTTCCGAACCACCCATTTGGCAAGCGCCCTCTGCCCACTATTCCGCCTCAAGTGCGTACCTCCCAGGGTAGCTCAGACATTCAAGCCGCCTTACGGTTCATCGCCACGAAGGCTGGTGGCCTGCACGGCACCGACGTTTTCTGTCGCAGCCTTGATGTTGACATTATCTGTTCCACGTCCACTACGTGACGATGGAATGGAATGTGGACCACATGGGTCTTTCTGGGAAGCATCGCGGTGGAGCGTTGCTGTGGTTGCACATACATAAACGGGCGCGCTTGCCTATATGCATCCATCCCAAAATATACACACTCAGACATATGTCGCTTAACCATCTCCTCTGCAGATATAAGAGTCCCCAAAAATGTCTCAGGATTCTCCTCAAATATACATTTTCCAACCGTTTAGTAGCCTCTCGAGCAACTCAGAGTCTTGCTCGACATGTTCCTCTCTACCACCTTCATCCTTGCTTCACTCCCCCTCCTTGCTGCAGCGGTCCCGCAGGCCGGGTCTCCCGTTCCTCGTGGTATCTCAATCCCCGTAATCAAGCGCAGCAGCCTTCGCAGTGGCGTTGTTGATACCACCAAATGGCAGCGCAGGACCAGGCGCTCCGTTGCGTAGGTCATCCCTAGTCTCACTGTCCGCTCTCGTGTTCTACCTATTAGTCCCACTCGCAGGAAACTTGAAAATGGGTTTGCCGCATACGAAAAGAACACTGGGGTAATACACCCTCTCGCTGGAAGTATTCACAACCCCCACAAGCGCGACACCGGTAGCGATCCGTTGACCGACGACCAAAACTCGCTGTGGTTCGGCAACATCACCATTGGCACACCGTCTGTATCGTTCACTGGTGTGGTCTTCCGACTCGATGGTCGACGCCACTATCTGACCATGAGCGCGATATAGTGCAATTTGATACTGGCAGCAGCGATCTCTTCGTGCCCTCATCTACCTGTGGATCTACTTGCTCAGGGCACACCAAATACGACACGAATGCAAGTTCGACTTCGCAAAATCTCGGAAAGACGTTCTCGGCTACGTTCGGGGATAATTCGAATGCTAGGGGCGGCCAATTTACCGATGTCGTCAGCATTGCTGGACTGACAGTACGATGAATCGTCTTCCTTCCTACATTGCGTTGACATGCCACACCAAGGCTGATAAGCAGACGTTCGGCGCTGCAACCAAGTATTCTTCTGGGTTTCAACGTAGCCAATTCTTGCCAGACGGCTTGATGGGGATGGGTTTCCAGTCCATATCGAACTTTAACGCATCCCCGCTGTTCCAGACTCTCATCTCCGAGGGTATCGTGACCTCGCCAGTTTTCAGTTTCAAGCTCGCTACTTCCGGTTCTGAACTCTTCCTCGGCGGAACAAACAGCGCTCTTTTTACAGGCAACTTCACCTGGGTCCCTTTGACTAGTGAGGTCTGGTGGTTCGAGAGCAATGATCCCCCCGGTAGATACTGAAACATTCTTCGGTGATTAGGGCTTCTGGCAAGCATCCTTCAACAGTATCTCTGTGGGCGGGAGCACTGTAATAGGAAACACGGCGGCCATCTTCGACACTGGAACCACCGAAATAGTTGGTGATCCCGCCGGCATCCAGAAATTATTCCAGTCGATCAGTGGTGCCCAAGCGGCACCCGAACTTGGTCCTGGCTCCTTCACCAGTGCGTTGACCAATGCCGCTAGTCACCAAAATAAACATTTATCTTCGATATCTCAGTCCCTTGCAACTTCAACACTTCCATCTCCATCGACGTTGGGGGAATGAAAATCAGCATTTCCCCTGCTTTATTCAATCGCGGACCCGTCTCCGAAGGCTCCGATACTTGCGTCGCTGGTGCATCCTCAGATCCGTCGTTGACCGGTTGTGAGTTGGTCCGTCCCTTTCCCTTCAACATGTGCTGAGCAGTGACGCAGCGTTCTGGATTCTCGGGGACGTGTTCCTCCAGAATGTCTATACGGCCTGGGATGTCGGCCAGGGCCGCATCGGGTTTGCTACCCTTGCTTGAACGCCGAGTCTTGGCACGTGGTTTATGATTTCGTATTCTGAGTTCGACAAGTAGACCATTTTGTGGATCGGTCTCGAACGTTCTTTAGACGGTACAACAAGAGTGATACCCAGTACGATCCAGTATGCCCGAATGGCAATGTGGGGACATCCACGCTCCACTGGATACCCGGCTTCGTCAACATCACTCTTTCCAGAGTGGCTTAAGCCCTGCGCACGGATAAGGTCTGTGAGTGTGTTTCCAAGGACGGATCGCGTACGAAGGACGTCATAGTGTTTCGCGCGATTGTCCGACAAGGGAACTGAGACGCACTCGAACTCACTTAACGCTAACGCTATCGGGGACGTCGAGATGTGAGGCCAGGGCAGGTACTGTGTAGGCACTTGCATGCTGAGCTCAGTTCAGCGCCTTAGGTACGATCGCTGCTCGGCGATCTTCCTGACCATTACCACTGCGTCATTCGTCGGCACGGGACACGGAAGCCAACTCTTCGAAGCCGATAGACCTAATCGGGATCGGTCAAGTGCTGCTTTGTGGTGCCCTGATAGGTACTGCATTGCGGTCGACTACGGGGACAGCAGCATCTTTGTCCCCGGTGGCCTGACAGGAGTCACAGGACTTGCAACGACACACCCTCACTTTCTTACTGGGACAGTCGGCAACGAGTAAAGCAGTATATCCCGGTGCGATCTGACCGCTCGCATGCGTGCGCGCCCTTCTTTGGCTTTTCAACTCACGGGGTGTCTGCATGTGCACGTGGACTGCGACTGAGCACTTTGGGAGTTGCCGGCTAAGACATGCAGCAACCTTTATGCATTGGCAACAATTAGTACAGTACATATGAAGGACTCACGTCATTGCGAAAACTTATCATGCTCATATCAAATATTTGACCCGATATCGAGCTTCGAGCTTCACAAGGCACCGAGGAAATCCAGACTATCAGTGCTACCCCTTGCATAACAAACCTTTTCCTTTTCATTCCCCAGGATGCGTCCCTCTGGTCGTAGATTGTTGCTAGTCAGCAGGTAGTACCGATGTGCACCTATCTAATAACATCATGAATGAGAAAGGGTCTCGACTCGGCGTGATTGGTCCCGTAGATTATTGCCCTTTTGTCCTGTTGTTGCGGTTGGTTGCAAAATCCCGATCTTGCTACCGCGGTCTTGCTACATCTCATGTACGCATGTACGCTCGAGACAAGTCCTGCTTCTCATTGGTGGATCTTGGAACGCTGCCAGCAGCATGCAGCAGCACATAGACAACGATCACATAAAAACAGGACTATATGAGCAAAAAATGCGCTTTACTGACCGAGGGTGATTCATTCCCCGACCCAAAAATCACAGCAAAGTGGTAAAGCGTGGCGACAAGTAGGGTTGTGCCAAATGAGCGATGTCACCACTGTTCGTTCGCTCTCAAACTGACATTCGCCGTGCTCATGGACCGATTATGTCATCCCATACTCTGTCGCCGTCCTCGGGTCTCGCCAGTGTACAGTACAGTAACCCACTGCCATGGCCGTACAAAAAAGCCTAGTAGGCGTCCTCAACGCCTGCGATAACTTCCGCCCCCACCTCTCCCCCGAGCCTCTCGTGCCGTTCCTCCTCGCCCCCGATATCCGTCCAGCACTTGGCCTCCTCTGTCCAGCAGTCATCGTGGCCCTCCGCGCGGACAATGCCTGGCGCAGCGCGCACGGCCGCCCACCCTTATGGGACATCCCCGCCTCCCCCTCCGCAGATCCACACTCTGCCACCTACGACGCCCGCGCCTCGTCTCCCCCGCCCTACGTCGCCTTCGTGCAGGCCCTGGTGGACGGTCCGCCTACTGCGCGCACGCGAGCGCTCGCGGAGACACTCGAGCGCTGGCGCGCGGACGCCAATGGCGCCGACGGGGGGGACGGGGACGGGGCGGGCTCGTTTGCAGACGTGATCGGTGGCAAGCGCTGGCGCGCCGAGTTTTACGACGTGTACCGCGTGCCCGGCGGTGCGCTGCGCGCGGACGGCCGCGACCCGCTCACCGTGCTCGAGGCGCCTGGCGGCGGTGGCGGTGGCGATGGCAAGTCCGCGTCTGCGTCCGGGCCTGAAGGGTACGTGTTTTCGATGGAGCGCGCGGCGTGCAAGCTCTTTGGGGTGATCACGTACGGCGTACACATGACCGTATATGAGCAGAGGAGCGGTGCTGGTGGTGCTGATGCAGACGCGATGCGGATCTGGGTTCCGCGGCGTGCCGCAACGAAGCCGACGTGCGTACATGTCACACTTTGCTGCTCTCCCGCCGTCCCTCCTTTTCTCTACTCTTTACTCTTTTTTTCGGGTGTGTGTAAAGATACCCCGGCATGCTTGACAACTCGGTCGCGGGCGGCATCGCAGGTGGGACGAGCGCGTTCGACACGCTCGTCAAAGAGGCCGAAGAGGAGGCGAGCCTGGACCCTGAGCTAGTGCGGAAGCGGGCTCGCACAGTCGGCTCTGTGAGTTATTACAACCAAACCAAGGCAGGATGGTTGCAGCCCGAGGTCCAGTATGTGTATGACCTGCGCCTCGAGCCGGGCGAGGCACGGCTCGCGCCGATGGATGGGGAGGTCGAGTCCTTCGAGGTCCGTTTTATTTATTTATTCGTTGTCGGGTGATGTGCGATGGTGAACACAGCTCATGTCGGTCGATGAGGTTGTCTCGCATATGCACGCTGGGCATTTCAAGCCAAATTGCGCGCTCGGTGCGTCCAGTTCCTTTCGTTTCAAAGCATCTCACTTATTTGCATCCCACAAGTTCTAATCGAGTTTTTGGTGCGCCATGGCTACTTGACACCAGAGAATGAGCCTCGGTACCTCGAGATCAATCAACGCCTCCGTGGGCAGTTCGATCTCGAGAGGTGGTGACACGGGGCGGCAACCCATTTTGTTGCAGGGCCACTTGCTAGCCGCGGTAGATGGAATCTTGTACACATGTTATGTTCGTCACAATTTCCAACAGACTGGTTCGGATGAAATTTGTAAGGCAGACGCCAGAGCTCACCCTGGGGCCATGTCTTCCGAAATGAAGCAAAAACGATTCGTTTCCTCCTAGTTATACTATTGACGTCTGCTGACATGTATAATTCGTCTCGCACTGAAGGAATGATCTCACAACACCGCTGTTATAATCTATCCTTGCAACAGGAAACACACTGACGATTGACGATGCAAGGGCGGGATAAGAGAGTATAGTTTTGAATTTGTACTTCACGCGAGCCGAGTGGTAATCATCATCTTCTCGAAATCGGAGAGGCTCACGGTCTTGTCTGGTGAAGTCGAGAAAGCCTCGAGCATCTCGATTATCTGCAGATAATCATTCATCCTAGCTATGACACCACGCCGGAGCCAGCAGACGAACCTCTTCCGCCTTTATTTTCTCGTTCAGCACGGTAGCAGCGGCGTTGACCTCGCGCACGCCGAGACGCCTGCATTTTGCCACCTCTTCGGGCACTCCGGGGAAGAAAAGCAAGAACGCTCGGAGGCACTCACGTTGTTGTCGGGCGCTGATTCCCGCGCTGCCTGTGGCTGGAGGAAGTTGGGCCCGTCCTCGCGTGTCTGCCGATCGAGACTTCCTCGCACGAGTTCTTCGAGCCGATCCCGCTCCTCCAGCGGTCGTCTCCGGAGCAGACTTGCGTGGCCGCTTCCGCGATTTGACTTTAGTTATCCGATACTCATCGGAGGATCCGCCAGAGGACTCTTCCACTTCAGATGATAAATCGTCGCCAGTGGCGCCCATGTTGTCCTCGTTGTCCTCGATGTCAACACCTTCCCTGCCATTCTCGTCGTCACCAGCGTCATCCATGAGAGCATGGCATACGGCTCTCCAGTCCTTCAAACTGACATATTCCCCAGATGTATCATTGTCCTCACTTGTGGCCATAAGACCGCGCGCGGTCCGTTGTGAAGAGTTGTCATCCCCCCAGCCGGACGCCGCGTTGCGAAAGACGGCTAAGACTTCCTCGTCATCCGGCGGGAGATCCAGGAGCTGAAGGGCATGGGGAATGCGCGATAGGGGAATGGACGAAGGTTGGTCGCCATGTTCTGCGACGGCGGGAGGGGAAGGGGGCAAGAAACCGCCGGCATCCAAGAGGAAGCCCCCGGGGGCATCTGAACTGCCCGAAATCGCGGCGTGGAAGGCGTCGTCGATGCGCGACCGAAGAGAGGACATCTGACCGTGACCGTGAGAACTAACCGAGTAGCAACTAAATGGGAAACTGACTTGCTTTTTGTGCACACCGTAATGGCTCGTTCCAAGGTTCGTTCGAGTCGAGTCGAGCCTCGATATATGCGTGATATTTCTATGTTCTATGCAGAAGAAAGGGCCCCGTAAGAGGGGCACCGGCAGCCCAATGGCCACCAATCCCGACGACGACAAACGCGACGACGTCCTGCAAAGGTCTGACATGAAGAACGAGAAATTCGAGGCGTACTACAGGAGGCAGCTCGAAATGGGCGATGACGAGTGGCGTATGTTGTTGGATACCTGCAGGGAGCCGCTGCCATCGACCTTCAGAATCTGCGGTAGCCGCGAGTGCGTCTGCTTGCTCTTTCCCCACCATCACTGTCCGTACTAGCTGAGCCCTATCAGGACTGGAGCAGTGCTAACCTCCGTCTTGGAGAAGACCTACATTCCGCAACTCACTGGTGTTGTGTTTGAAGATCAGCCCGTTCCCCCGCCGGTGGCCCTTCCATGGTAAGCACCGACTTGGGCTTGTAGCCACTTCTTCACTTGTCGACTAGGTATCCAAATGGCCTCGGCTGGCAGCTCAATGTGTCCAAGAAAGCCCTGCGTAGATGTCCCGAATTCAAAAGGTTCCATTCCTTCTTGGTCTTTGAGACAGAAGTGGTACATCTCAGCGTCTTGTTGGCTCCCAGCTGCAGCCTTGATTCCTTCTCATAGGGAAACATCACTCGCCAAGAAGCCGTGTCTATGCTCCCTCCACTTTTCCTTGATGTACAGCCTCACCACGTCGTTCTTGACATGTGCGCTGCGCCGGGATCGAAGGTACGCTCATCTGAGCTGTCACCTTTGAAATCCCCGCTTAATATCAACCCTACACTCAGACATCTCAGCTTCTGGAAGCACTGCACTCCTCTGACTCTCAGATCGAGTCGTGCGTGCCTCCTGGCTTGCTGATAGCTAATGATAGCGACTACAAGCGCACGCACTTACTCATACACCAAACTGCTCGACTGCCAAGCCCTGCATTCGTGGTTACCAACGTCGATGCATCTATCTTTCCAACAGTCTCCCTTCCACCCGAGAAAACAGCAGATTCATCCGGACGAAAGACTCGACCTTCCCATCTACTCTTTGACCGCATCTTATGCGACGTGCCCTGCAGTGGAGATGGAACAATTCGCAAGAACGTTGGTATCTGGAAAAGGTGGAATCCCATGGAGGCCAACGGTTTGCATGCGTATGTCTCAATCTTTGCTCATTTGCTGGCAATAGCGAGACACGGCGCTCTTCTAGGCTTCAGCTCCGTATCCTACAACGCGCTATGCGCATGCTACGTCAGGGGGGTAAGATAGTGTATTCCACGTGTTCCCTGAACCCAGTAGAGAACGAAGCCGTGATCGCTGAGGCTCTCAGGACTATCCCTGGTATGGTTTTGCCCATGTTATACGCAGTATTCCACATGTCTAGTATCAGGTTTTGAGTTGGTCAACGTATCCGAATCGCTCCCGTCTCTTATCAGGCGCCCCGGCCTGACAAGATGGCTTCCAACGATCGGCCGCGACCTACAATTCTTCGAGACATACGATCATTACCTCGCGTCGCTTTCTGGTGGAAAAGGCACAGCGCGTATCGCTAGGAGCCATTGGCCACCAGCAGAAGAGCTCGGCCTTGATCGGTGGTGCGTTTATTTGGCTGAGCATTTACGTTTTGGGGCTATAATAGAAGACAGCATGCGCATATATCCCCACCTTCAAGACACAGGAGGTTTTTTCGTCGCCGTATTGCAGCACAGGCGATCCACTGCGTCACCAAAGTATGGTCTCGCATCCCTCTATGCCGTCTATGCTCAATTCTTGATACTAGAGAAGGAAAACGCACAGCAGAGGAGGTAGGAGAGGTGCATGGTGTCAAAAAAGCTCGCCTGGAGAGTGATGAGGATGTTTTGATGGCACCCTCAACTGAGGTCCCAACGAGCAAAGGTATTTCTCGTCTCGTCTCATGAAGAGTTGTGGACGGCATTGACTACCATATCACTACTACAGATCCTGAACCGACTGGGTTGCATCTGACCGAGACTGCTTCAGCGGCATCAGAAACCCAGAAACAAAATCAATCGCAGACGAGCAGCGGGGACTACGTATTCAAAGAGATGCCGTATACTTTCGTATCGCCGAACGAGCCTATTGTCGAAAGCTGCAGGCAAGTCCTTCCCTTTTAAAAAAAATCTTTTTGAAGCTTTCCTTGGCCACTTTTCGAAAACGCTCACCCGATGAGGTTTTCACAGACAACAGTTCTCACTCACGTCCGACTTTCCCTCGTCAAACTTACTCGTGCGTAACCCGGCGGGCGAGCCAGCGCGCTCGCTGTACCTCACAAATGACCTTGTGCGCGCGGTCCTCTCCGCGAATGACTATAAGCGCATACGGATCATGACAGCGGGCACGAAGATCTTCACGAGGCAGGAGGGCGGATTTGGTAAACGCGACGCTGTTGCTATCGACGAAGAAAGGGACGCTGTAAGGACCCCGCGGTTTCGATTACTGAGCGAGGGCCTTCCGGCAGTGCTACCATACATCAAGCCCGAGACCATCTTCAACACGGATATACCGACGCTGCGCCGGCTTCTGGAGGCGTACTACCCGTTACTGAGTGCATTTGACGAGGCGTTCCAGCGCGACGTCGGTGGCAGGCGTGCGTGTGCACCCTTCCCTCCCTTGTCTCGTACATGGCGTCTTTCGTGATCTCTGACTGTCGGGGTATATTGTAGCACTAGGGAGTCACATTGTTCGCTTCAAGGCCGGTGGCACTGATGGGGCATTGTGCGTATTGCTCTGTTATCGCCCCTATCAAGGTCTCCCTGACAAGTAAAATTCGACGCAGACTGACACATGACCTCGTTCTGCCCATCTGGAAATCGAGCTCGTCCGTCTCGCTGATGATCGATAAAAAGGCCAAAAGGTAATGCGTATCATGCATACAGCGCTCGTCGCAGAATGCTGTCAGTATTGACAAGCGGCCGCCACCCTAGCGCGTTGAGTTTGCGTGTGTTCGGGGACGACTTGACAGTCGCCGGGCGCCAGGCTGGCTTGGGAAAGAGGGGAAAGTCCAAGTCAAACGAGGACGCGGCTCGAGGAACGCCGGTTCCTGATGGGGCAGTTCCTGAAACCGAGGCGGGAGGCGCCGGAGGCATGCCTGACTAACGAAATCGTCGCTGCCATCCAATCATAATTGGTTGGGTAAACTATATTTGGACGAGCGAGATGAGAAGTGTGGCTAAGTGCGATGTGATGTGGGTTCGGTTCACCGACTTGACCCCCAAATTTCGAATTTCCAAGTTCCAGACGCGTCAGAACAGCACGATCTAATTTGGATCAGAAGCGACCCTTGCGTCTCGGATCTCCGCCAACCGCATATATAATATCACTTCGGACATCGGACATGTCCCCAAATATCCAAGCTGCAGTACGCGCGACCGGCACCGCCTGCGCGAATATCGCCCAATTGATTAATCCCGGGTACACCGGCCATGTGGCCATCTACGCAAGGGACAGAACACAGCATGCAGCATGGAAAAAAAGACGTTCTTTACGAAGCCGAAGTTGATGGGCTACGGTAGGAGAGTTGCAAACCTTCTCCACGTCAGGCCCCGTTACTACGATGGTGCACGCGCACGGCCAGCCCCGGACATATCTGACTATCTGTCAGGGTCATATACCCATCTCCTTTGCCAGGCGACAGAACTCCTCCACATTTCATATCATGGCATGGCATGGCACGGCATGCCGTCAATTCAGAATGAGGCTAACAAATAACAGTGAAAATGCTGGGTTTGAAAAAAAAAAAAGAAAGAAAAGTTGTGTGATATGGCCCAGAATCGCATCAGAGCATATTGCTTGCTCAGGGGGGGGAGAAAAAGCCCCACGGTACAGTCCAAGGTGAGACAGATGATGATATGATCGATAGACGAAGCAACATGTTTAGAAGCGAACTGAGCTCTCAGATAACGTTCTGCACGGGAATGGGCGCAGCTGTTGAGCACGTTGAGCTTGAGCAGTCTTCTTCTCACGTTCTCAACGCCGTGGCATCGCTACAAGACAAAGCTCTCTCGTTCCCATGTCTGAAGCGGGTGTCGTTCCTTACTCTTACCATACAAGTGCAAAGGTCATAAATGTTCAACTGGCAATTACCGAATCCATGTTACATGTATAAATAGTACAGAATCGAAGCGCAGGCACGACGTTGTTGGCAAAGCTGAGAAAGCCATAGAAGGGGCGTTTGGTATATCAAGGCCCGGCGGCTGTGGCGCCATAGCCCTGCTGGTACGGAGACTGCCCGTAAATGGGCTGGGGCCCTGGCTGATAGGTGCCGTTTCCGACATCTGTGACAAGAAAAGAGGGTGGATAAGAAAAGTGCAAGATGGACGGAGATAGATTGTTTGGACACAGGACAGAAGTAGTAGAGAGAAGGGTGATGGCGGAGAGGGAAGCGGAGTAGAGGACAGAGGAGGTAGGAGGAAAGAAAGCAAAGGAAGATGGACGACGCACAGACGTATTTACCGCTGCCGTAAGTCTCCTCGGCCTTCATCCGGCGATAGATGAGCCAGAAGGCATGCTAAATGGGGTTTGAAGCAAATCATTTTTATTTCATTTATTTTTTATTTTTTTGGCAAAGATGCGCCCAGTCAAACCGATAAGAGCGCGAGAGCGAACGGTCGGTCGGTCGTGAGGAAAATAATAAAAGATGAAACATGTGAGCGTGCCAAAACTCCCAAAAAGTCAAGACTGATACGAACGATGTGACCGGGGATATACCCGAGACTATACGATTGGAGGAGAGCAGTGCCGCGAGGGAAAAGAGCCGCATATTGAGCCGCAGAGAAAAAAAAATTTGGGGACACCGGGAAAAAAAACGTGCTCACATGGTGAGACAGATGTTGATTAGAAGGTCGCAACTACAGCCGGCGATGAATGCGACTGCGGCGGGCGGGAAGATGATCGCAACCTGCGGGGGTCGCTCGTTTGAGTAAACCCGGGGTCAATGGCCGAATATGCAGCGTACGAGGATGAGGCAGACATCTGAGGCTCTGAGAGACATGTTCGAACGAAGTGAGAGGTGGCGGTTTGGAGCAAGCAATGATGCATTAATGATGGACGGCTGCGGAGCCACTCGCCACCAAATGTTCCCACGTTTGTGGTGAGTGGTGGAGTAGTGGTGGCCCAATAAAGTTGCCCCAAAAATAGCAACATAGTAACATGTAAATATTCGTATGTATCCAACATTCAGCCACATATTAAAACAGCGGAATGGTCCCAACCTAGTCCTCACAACAAACTCGCCTTCTTGAAACTGTCCGTATTAATCGATTCTCGTACTGCATCAGCATCCCCTTCTGGTTAGCAGAGGCATCTCACAGAGCACGGTTATTTCCTGTACTTACTCCTAGCAAGCACAAGTGATGTCGACGTCGAGTCGGTAGCACACGTGGAATGGACGTGCAAGTTTCGCGTGTTTTCTGGGTCCTGCCGGTAAATCGCTGAAAACTTGCCTTTTAAATCTGTTCAACGGGGCGGGAATTGGGTGAATCCACCGCTCGCCAGACGCAAGCATAACTCACAATGCAAAACGCTGTCCTTCTTGTTGGGTCGGTCTTTATATGACGTCACAAACCGTCGAAACTGGATCCCAGACTGCAGCTTCGCCTCCAGGAGATCGCATTTGTTGAGCAACAAAACGAAAGTCGCCTTTTTCAACAATTTGTGTGCGCACAGTGACTTCCACAGAAGGAACGAATCCCACTGCGGGTCCCGACGATCACCAAGTCACGAACGATGCTCGCTCGAAGACACAAAAAGACCCACCAGCCGATTCACAGTGCGGTCTTCTGTCAACGTCTGATTGAACGCCGAAACGGGCGCGATGAATAAAAGCACGTTCACTGTCCCGTGAAAAAAGGGTGCCACAATAATATTGATCAGGCGCCCGAGTAAGAAAACGCGCTGGTGCTCACCGTCATCAAAGTAAGGTAACCATGCCGCTATCCGGATCACGTAGTGAGCGAGCGAGTATGTCTATCTCATGCATCTCCAAATCACGCACCACGCAAGGCTCGACTGCCGCCGACATCGATAATGCTCCATAACTGCCCGCTTTCCTTCGCCATGGAACCATCTATTCCCGAGAAGTATGAGCGTACCTGGCATATTTGAAATCTCAAACGCACCCGCTAGACCTATCTCCATTCTTAATGGATGTTCCTCGACGCCTAGTGTTTGTATTCGTGCCTTGAGAATGTCGGCTGGAGATCCATGGGGTTAGTCCAGTCACGTGTTGTGATTGCGTGGAAGACATGATAATATCTTACCTGCCGATGGTCGATATCCTGGCGCCGCGATTCGTTCCACGGCATCAAGGAAGCTATCCAAAAAGAAGAAAGAAGGGTCAGCCCAAAAAAAAAATTAACAGAAACGCCGCGACACGTAAAATCGCAACAATAAACAACCAGGAAACGAAGAAGTGAGGAGAAGGAACAAGTTAGCTAATGGGAACGGCGACGATCCCCAAGCGGATAATATAGTAGCAAAACGTGAAACGGGTGGTGGAAATGCGGGGGGAGTCCAGAGATTCGCTTGCCACGCACAATCCAGATTGAAACTCGAGCGAAACGCTCTGCTCTGTGAGGCTCTCGCGCACCGCCGGGTGATTCCAAAGCGCGACAATGTCCTCGCGACATGCCTCGATCACGCGACGCGCATTCTGCAACTCCTCGTACCCCTGACTGCTCGCCTTGGATACAGCCGCACCAGACGCGCCGCTCTTGAAAAGCGTCTTCCAGCGAGAGCCCGAGCGCACGCTCACCTCGAACGCGCGCTCCGTGGGTAGCGCGGCTGCCGACTTACCGCCACTGCCGCCGATCTGCCGGGGATAGTCGGATGAGATGAGGCGCGTGAGGGTCTCCTCGATGTTCCGCAGTGGGGAGAGGCCGACGCGCAGGCGTCGCAGGTCGTCCGTCAGGCGCTGCAGGGGCACAAGCTTGACGCTCGATGATGGAGAGATTGGCCTCATATCAACGCCACCGCCGCCACCGCCACTGCCGCCATTGCTGCTGCTGCTGCCGCTGGCAGCGTCACAATAGCGGCCGGGACTGCCGCCGCCCCCGCCCCCGCCGCTACTGCTGCTGCTGGCAGCAGGACTGCCGACGGGGCTGCTGCACTCCTCAAGGAGGTTGAGCAGGAAGGTCACGGACCGCACCAGGTTGAGGTCGATAACGGCGCGCCACGCATCCGCTTCGGCGTGGAAAGCGGTAGGCGCGTACTTGAGCTGGAAATTACGCAGGATCGTCGACTTGCCCGACTCAGCCTGGCCTATACGGCAGAAAGAAACAAAGAATATAAAAAAAAAACAAGCGGAGGACAGAAGAAGTCAGCAACGAGGACAAAAGGTGGGTGGAAAAGGAAAGGAACATAGGGCATGATTGCCCGCGCGCGCCTCGGAACCGCAAAACGCAACGCTCGCTCGCACGATGTACGCACATGCCGTGCGTACGTACGTACGTCGCGACTCGACGCGACACTCACCGAGGAGGATGATCCTGATGTCCGGCCTCCGCTTGCGACGCTCCGTCCTGTCGACCTCAATCTGAGCGTCGATCTCGTCGTTTCTGCGTTTCGCCTCCCGTTCCTCCGCCAGCCTCGCCTCACGCTGCGCGGGCGTCTCGTTTGAAAAGTCCACCACCGGGGGCCAGCGAGCGTCGAGCGACTCGAGGTCGATGGCGGGCGGTGGCGGGGACCCGCGCGCGGCTGGCGCCCTCCGCTGCCGGGTCCCTTGTCTTCGAGCACCGTGCTGTTGCTGTTGCAGCGGAGGTGGTACCCTTGGGGATTTCTGGCTGGAGCGACTGTGCAAAGCCATGGTGGTGGTAAGAGGCAAACTCGGGGAAGAGGAATCGAGGCGGCTCCTCAATAAGATAAAGGAGAGAACATGGGGCATGCGACGCCACACGGACACGGACACGGAACTGCCGGATTTACATCTCTATTAGCTGTGTGTCCATGTCAACCATGTATTAACAATTCACCGACTAGATTTTTTTACACGTAACAATGACTCACGAAACAGCGGGGGAGGGCGATGTAGATCAGCGTACGGGAAGCCGTGGAAGGTATAACAGGGACTTGCTAGAGAAACAGAAACGAAAAAAAAAAGAAAAGAAAAAAATACTGCTATGGATAATGATGCTTGTACAAGTAAGAAAGCCAACATATTGATGGAAACCTTGGATTGTTCTCTTTCCCTTTGGTTCATTCATTCACTCTTTTTACGACCGTGGCGTTGAAGAAACGGCTTGTTGCTTGTAACAAAGTCAGGGCGGCGCCGTCCACGGTTGGCCGATGACCCGATCCATGACGATCTCGATCTCTTCCTCTTCCTCCTCTTCTTCCACGTCGGCATCTTCCTCTGCGGGATCGCGATCTTGATCCCCCACGCCGTCTTCGCCATGCCCCATCCCCACACTTCCAGCCTCGACAG
This sequence comes from Russula brevipes, assembly GCA_022496215.1. Classification (NCBI taxonomy): domain Eukaryota; kingdom Fungi; phylum Basidiomycota; class Agaricomycetes; order Russulales; family Russulaceae; genus Russula; species Russula brevipes. The sequence continues at coordinate 133,215 of WTXF01000038.1, read as the reverse complement.
CGCTCACGGGCGCGTCGGGGAGCACAAACTGTGCCCATTCGCCTCCGCCCATACGTACACAATCATCGCGCATCTCCACAACTTGCGACAGCGCCAACACTTCGCGCACCAGTTGAGAGTCCACGTCAGCTGACGGACCCTATTGAACGACGCCAGTAGCGAAATCGGGATCCACCCGCGCGAGTCCATCTGGCCAAGCCGAGATCAGAAAAATACAGCATCCAAGAGGCGAAAAACACTTTACCCTTTTTCTTAGGAAAATGTCCGAAACCAAGTTTTGCGCACTCAGGTAATACTCTAATTGTCCGAGGAGATAAAACCGCGTCGGGTCTAGTGGAACGTCAGATTGGACAACGGTCTCGGCAATGGGTGTCCTGGGGCGGATGCTGACGCGCTCGCGTTCGGAGGGTACGAAAGCGGAACGGGCGCCTGATAGGCCTCAAACCCATGCGGAACATACGGTTGCTGGATCGTTGTTCCGAGGTACTGTCCCATATCCACTGGGCCCGCGGTGGTGGTGTGGATGGCTGCAAGGGTTGAAATGGTTGGGCTGGAGGTGTCACAGTAAACGGTGGGGACTGCTGCAGCTGCGGCTGGGGTTGTGGCGGCTGGGGTTGAGGCTGCGGCTGTTGTTGCTGCTGTTGCTGCTGCTGCTGCTGCTGCTTCTGATGCTGGTGCTGGTGCTGCTGTTGGTTTGGGTGTTGATGATAATGCTGGTGCCGGAACCCTCCGCGGCCAAATCCGCGGCCAGAGACTGCGCGCCCGAATCCATTCGTCCCTCGTCCTCGGCGCCCGGCAAATCCTCCACGCTCGTTATGCCCATTGTAAGAACCACGACGAGGCCGCCAAGCGTATGGCTCCCGTTCTACTTCGCGACTTCGCTCCCATTCACGCTCTCGCGGAAGACGCTCATCGCGTGGCGACGTCACGCCGTGACCTGGCTCATTTGGGCGTCCAAACCCATATCCAAAGTTCTTGACCTCGAATCCATCAACACTAGAACTCGACAGTGATTGCATGGGCGGCTGATGGAATGCACCTGGTCCTGTTTGTACCTGCAATTCCTCTTGCACAGGGGGAATTGGTGGGACATGCATCTGGTGTTGTGGGAGTCCATACGGAATAGAGTGGTGTGCATGCGGATATGGGTGTTGCACCTCCGCTAATGGTGGCTCTGTCGACGGAGCGGGTAGTGAAGAGCTCTGTAAGGGGCCGCTGAACAGTAGGCTGACGTCAAGAGTTGGCTTCGGTGGTGCCGCCGGAGCAAGTGGCCGTGACTGGCGTTCTAAAGGCTCCGGTCTATCATCGTCACCCTGCGTGGGCTCATCCTGTGGTCGATTCGCCGTTCCGAACTCCCACTTTATTTCAGGGTTCGTGTCGACCTCCGCGGCTGTGTGCGCCTCCAGATCCTTCCCGTCTAATGGATTCTCCGTATGTGACAATCGCAATTGCGACCGCGTTCTTGAACGTGCATGGGACGGGGGTGCATCACCAGGAGTAACACCGATCGAAAAGGTCGTGACCACGCGCTCTGGCTTCTCAGGTTGGTCTTCCACCGCTGGCGGTGGTAACCCCGAGGGTGGCGGGGGTGGCGGTGGACTTGGACTTTTGTTTTCTCCAGTGCTCCAATACTCCCGAAAATCACATCACGCCTCCCTCTTACTGTCTCCTCCCATTGAGTCCCAGGTTCTGTTACAGGTCCCACAGCACGGTATCCGGCAACAGCATCCGACTCTTGCGGTGGCGGCGGGCGGCGATCAGCGTTGGTGGGGGAGAGCAGGATGGAGGACAGACTCTTCTTCCTTTGGTGGATCACTATCATCCTGCAATACGTGGGGTGGTGGCACAACCTGTGGATGCGGATGCACTGATGGACTCGGATATGCAGGATAGATTGCACGCCCATCCTGTCTCAAATCCAGGGGCAGATTCCCAGGCCAGTACATGATTGGATGCGCTTGGCCATATGGCGGATACCCATATGGAAAGACATAATGTTCCGGGGCCGGCCAGCCTGGAGGAAGAGGTTGTGTTGGAGCAGGTCCATATCTATCTGGCGCAGCATGGTGTGCATACGGCTGGGGGTAAGGAGAGACGGATGATGACGCGTAAGATTGCTGCGTGTGACTCGGATTCACCTGTAATGCAGGAGGATAATGGGGTGGTGGTTGTGGTGGTTGTGGTGGTGGAACAAAGGATTGAGCGTTTGTCGTCTGAGTAGGTACGTTGCCATAACCATAAACATCTCTGCTGATTTGGGCATAAGGAACTGGGGCCACCAGGGTCATGTCGGCTTGTACTTGTGGGGAGTTTCCTTGGGATGATCGATGTTGTTGTTCGGGAGCCTGTACGCTCCTTACGTCGACGGGGAGCTGCCGACTGCGACCCGGATGCCGAGGACTGGAAGCTATACTGTTGGGGCTGTGAGCCCGGGAGTGGGAAGCAGACGTCCGACCTGAGGTAACCTTGCTGGGTGCTTGAGAACCTTGTGCGGATCCTGAAGCTGAGGCAGCGTTGCTACGCGTGTGACTATTCCGAGGGCCGTATTGCGAGTGATTTCGGGATTGAGAATACGGTCTTGGAGGATTTACGGCATCTGCAGCTGCTTGAAGCTCCTCTGGTGGTATCACGACCCATTTGGTCCTCTCACCTATGAAGACGACCGATAGAACAAGAGAGTGGTTGAAGATGGTAAGCACCGATTATCGGAAATGATCATAAAAACTGACGAAACCGTGCGGAAAGAGGGGGAAATAGACATGGAGAAGTGGATACGAAAGAAAAGAACGCACTCTTTCGCGGCGTGCCCGGATGGCTTGGTAAGGGAGCATCGGCATCCTTCTCCTCTGCATCATGACTTCGGCAACTGCTGCGTGCCCATTGGCAACGCGCTGGGATTTCCCAAAAGATGTACAACTCTTCCCTACCTCTGGCCAACTCTCGGCATCGGTGACTGAAGGAGGTGGATGTGGAGATAGGGGAAGTTCCTTCCGCGATGAAGGAGTCGTCCCCGTACTGGGGCCAGATGACGAGGGTGATGCGCCGCCGTTGAGACTGGAGGACGAAGAAGGGATGTGTGCGGATTGCACGGTAGCGGGGATCAGAACGTCGGGTTGCCGGGAGCCTGACGACGCAGCAGACGGGTCCCGCGGAGGAGATGGAGCACGGGGCCATGCGATGGCGCCGTTTGCGGATGAGACTGTGAGGGTCGAGGTTGTGAGCGAGCTTGAGCTCTTTGCTGGATCCTCTGATTCCAGACATTCGTCACGGGCACAGGCGCCGGCTTTGCGGGGGGAGGCTGTGAAGGTGGTACGGATGGCACTGCATCAGAGGAAGGAGAATCATTGGTAGCTACCTCTCTGCTGCTCGGGACGTGCGCTGCGGATTCACCGGGAGATGTGTGTGATGGCGGGTTAGCGCCAGAAGCACCAGGGGCGGGTGCGTCGCGAAGCGAGAGATCAGGAAGAGATATCTGGGCGGTGTCTGTCGTTGGGGAGGGTTTTCCGGGCTTTTTGGGCTCCGGGGCAGGAGCGGGAACGGGGGGCTGACGAGGTGGATTGGAGGGGAACCTCTGCGAGTGCTGAGAAGTAGGTTTGATGGCCTGTGCCTTCTTCGCACTTTCCGCATAGGAGAGAGGCGGCTGGGCAGTTGTAGGAGTTGGCGAGACCATAGATCTTTTGGGAAACGACGGAAGACGACGAGCTGTGGAGCCCGACGGGGAGAAATGGGTCGAAAGTGTGGGAGCCGATCAAAACCAGTTGACGTCGTGAGTGGGGTGTTCGTAAGTGAGGAGGGGTCGGAGCAGCAAATCGGGCGAAGAACGACGATTTTCGATGAGGAAAGAGGGGGGGATGGGGAAGATGCTCAGCAGAAGGAACGCAGAGGAGAGGCAGAGACAGACACGGTCGCCGTCGCACTCGGACTCGCCGCTCGCTCGCTGACCGCGACGAATCTTTCGCTGCGTTTGCAAAGCGCCGCGCCGCCAGTCTCGCCCCTCGGCTCTTCCCGTGACTCGCCTTTTCCATTCTGGTGCTGGTGATGCGGTGCTGCGCTGGTGCTGGTACTAGGAACTCGCATGGACTCTCGTCGACATGCAATGTCTACGTACAGGACTTGTCGCCCGTCATGGCCTTGCAGCCCGAGGGCGCATACACGACCATTCCCTGCTTTGTGTTTCTTGAACATGGCACATGTCAACGATGCACAGCAACTGATCAGAAAGCGAATAATGTACGGCCGTATCTAGCCATGCACATATCGGGCCCAATTTATGTTCACGGCGTCCGAGACACAGCGTGGCTCCCCGGGCACGAGATACAATTTGGCACTCGCCACCTCAGTACCCGAGGGGGGTATCAATGTGGCGAGTGGCGACACGTATGTGGTAGCTTAGTTTCGATCAATCAATCTCAATCTCTCCCAAGTTCAACTCGGCCAGCTTCTCATTGTTGGGGAACATTTCCGCCAGGACACTCGTGATGGGCCACACGAAGCATTTTTGCGGAGATGAAAGGGTTTCAAACCACGTCGAAATGACACCTTCAAAGCTTAAATCTTGGTGAAATGATGGATATCGATGAATCCACATCCAGAGGAAATCTCGGATCCTGCCCTGACAGACAGTGACGTGAAGTTTTTTTTTTCAAAGTCCCTTCTTCCGAATTTATTGTAGTGACCTGTCTTATCAGCCCTAGTTTCGATACTGGTACCCACCTTCGGTGCGGGGCAGACTTGAGCCGGTTACCCCCTAAGCGAGACGACATGCAACATGCTAGCCCGGTAATTGTTGGGAGTTTGATCGCTTTCCACTCAACCGGCCGTTTGCTCCCAGACCTGAACCATTCGCATTTGAATCACCTACCCCAAGTGCTGGTCCTGAACACCGCCGATTGATGCTGCGTCCTTCGTTATTGTGGTTCCCAGGGGCCCAAGGTCCTCCCGTGCTGTTTACGATCAGTCTAGCTAAACGAGAAAAAAAGTCAAGCAAGTGAACCTTCTGCCCATCATTCTCACAATACAGTAATGTCTTCCGTGATATTGATGTACGCTCTGGATTTCGCCAAGCATAGTGTACTGATGCCTTCTAACCGCATGCACGCAGATCGGTGGGGCACTCGTCCATCCATCAGCACGCATATGTGTTCATTGTTGTCCCCAGCGCGACCAGTGATCAGTCTATCAAATCAATTATTGTTATGGCACGGTGCGCCACCCTGTGCGAAGTCTGCGACAACGAGCCGTACCCGCTATCCTCCCCTACAACGGCACCCACGATCGCGACAACCACGACACCCTCCAACCCGAGTTCGTTATCTGACAAAGCCTCGTCAATTCCTTGCCATCGATCGAACCAGCCCCATGAGCCATCGAGTTGCTGCATATGCCCGAAGCACATCTATGCGTGCCCCAGATGCAGTGCGACGCCGCCAGAGAGCGCCACATGGGGTCGGCGATGACGCCGAGCCTGCATGTGTTTGCTTCCAAAGGTGTTCCTGATCCCTCGATCTTTCTCGTGCACACCGCCGAGAATGTAGGCCGCGGGCCCGAGCAAGCCGATCCCAAGGTCCACGCATAGAGTTCGAAGGAATCCAGGGCAGCGCAGGTCTTGCACTGGACAAGCATCGTGATGCAATACACCGTGAAAGCCGGGCTCCATCACACCATTTTTTTTTCCTTTCGAGTTCGAATGTATGGCACCTGACACATATGGCATTCGATTCTCGTTTGACTTTGTTCATCTGCTTTGGTATCAAATACAGCGGTCCCCCCGAAAGTGACTAATTCTAAATCCCACGACGCGCAGATGCCGCGCCCATCTGACAACCTCAATGATGCGCATGCGTCAGCGTGGCGCTGGTGGTACGCCTCGCAGCTTGTATGGGCGTAAATAAGAGCCGCAGGGGGCGCCAACGAGGTCCTTACGTGCCGTCTGTTCTGTCGGAAAGTGTTCCGATGACCAATCTCTTCATCTCACCATCTATGCATGTCCTTGTCCGAATGGACCGCCGAATCTTTCTGGTCCACTTCGGTCGTGACGATTAAAAGAGGGGGAGGGGAACAACGGTGGTGTTGACGTGTTTAGGACGTTTCCCGTGCACCCGGGTCTTGTATCTAAACATGTTTGGCAAGCAGAAAGGATACGCCAAGATAAAAATAAAATTGCACAATGTTTCCATTCGAACGGGTTTCATTTTTTATTTATTTTTTCACACAGCACGTCTGGGAAAGGCCGTGGTGACGGGGAACTGGCATCGAGTCATCGAGTCATTCGACGGCTTGGGTTTGGGTTTGAGAGAAGCAAACCGCAGTGCCTCATCAATATGCATCAATCCGTGTACTTGGAAAGTAGAAAGATAATCCGGGCCCCGTATGGGAAAATGCACATGCATGCCATGGCCCTTTCCCTCTTGACAAATATGGCAACTCGCTAAGATTACCGTCTCGGGCTTCAGGGAACGCTCCCTGATTGGTCTACGCCCTTAGCCTAGCCGAGACCCCTGCCTTCCTTGCTCTGGCCATGCTGGATGCCAGCTTTCCTTTGTTGAGAAAAGGGAGTTGTCCCCAAACCTTGATAATCCGTCCATCGGTATCCCCACCTTCTCCCCCCCTTGCCCTCGATCGGTTCGGAAACAACCAGGATCGTTGCGCTGCCTCCAGCGATAGAACCCGATGACAGCGGCATCCAGCATTTGCGTGTACGTTAGGGTGGTAATAAGATGTGTAAAAAAGAACGTTCTCGACGTTCCCTACGTACAGTACGCTGTACCGTAGAACCTCGGAATAAAAGGGGGGTTACGCTATCAGATATATTCGATATGTTCGATGGAGTTTGTGTTTCTAAGGAGCAACCAGTCATTTACGCCGGGCTTCGCCCTGGGTTCTGAACCAAGGGTGATATATTCCAGGCGACCAGTCCATCATATGGAATGTACACCAAAAAATATACCCATCGCGTCGGTTGCCGATCGCATCACGGGTTACAGTACACCAGAAAGATCAAACGATTCGCCCCCCCCACTCTCCCCCCCCTCACCAATTACTCGTTGCCCATTACCCAATGCGCCGCACCGTCTCTCGGGGGCGGGGCATGGTCACGCCGGATCAGTCGGGAATGCACATCACGCCACCCCTAGCCACTAGCCAGCCAAACCACTTACGTTCATGCGCCACCACCAGATCACGGCACGGCACAACTAGATTGTCGGGAAGTAAAGATGACTACATATCGCCCGATTTGACGCGCAGATTTTGGTAAAATCGTCTTTGTGTTTACCCACGTGCGGGATGTGAGCCCAAGGCAGGTCAAACTTGTGTCGAATTTCTGCGGCCTAGCGCCTAGTCGGTTCCGCTTTGTCGTTAGGCACGTTGCCCGTTACCCGTTACCGGAGGGGGGAGACACCAGGCGGAGGGTCGGCGTGTGCATCAACGATTCAGATTCAGAAATGACACGATCCACCTTCCGTCCCGGTTCGTGAGGGGAGTCGGTTAAGGAAACCGGCGGTGCGGAAAGTGATGGTGGATCTGGGAAAACGAGGACAGAACACGGATCACGAAAAAGGAGTGCATGGTTGTCGGTTGTCGGCGGTATTATCAACGTCAGCGTGATAAGAGAAAAAGGTAACGTAGTACGCAACTCCGACAAGCTTCCACATAATCCAAGGTTCGCTTCGCGTTCGAGTATTCGTTCGAGGATTCATCAGGATCAAAGGAGATGTGGGACGTCACCTCCTGCATTCACGCCTGGGAAGAGAACATGGAGAGGACCGAAGCAAAGGCTTCGATCAGGAGAATGAGCAAGGACACCCTTCGGTGGAATGCTGCATTGTTTGTTTCCATGGGAAAGAGGCAAGGATGTTATTATCGCAGTCCCAGGGTCAGTCGAGCGGTGGCTATAAGGCAGTCCGAACCACGATCGAGGAGTGTAGAACATATTGGGTCACGGTTGTCACCACACAGGCGGCCGAAAGGCGCATTTTTCTGCATCCAAGATAGTTTATGGTTTTATTGCCAGATTCGCTACATAGCGCACAGTGTAATGCAATGGGCTCGTTGAGGCCCCGCACAGATCAATAATACCAACAACAGCACACCCACCAATCAGCCGACTGCCCCCTCACCGTTTACGGCTTGGCTTCGCTCACAACACCAATGACGAGAGTGTTGAGACTCGCCTACGTTCCACAATGCTGACAATGCAATATGTACGGCAGCGTTGAGGCCGTCCAGAGAGACCGCGCGTATTGCGGTCTTGAGCCCGGTAGATAGGCTAGTAGCGATAGTGGTTCGCCTTGTACGGTCCATTCACGGGGATGTCAAGATATGACGACTGGGTCGGGGTCAGCGTCGTGAGCTTGACATTCAGGCAGGCGAGGTGTGCGCGGGCGACTTCTTCGTCAAGTTCTTTCGGAAGCATGTGCACACCAAGCGGGAACTTCTCAGGAGTTGTCCAGAGAGCGATCTGAGCCAAAACCTGATTGGCGAAGGAGCACGACATGACGAACGAAGGGTGGCCGGTAGCACAGCTACAATCTCATTCAGCAACGCAGAAGGTCACTCGAGCCGATATACGCACCCAAGATTGACAAGACGACCCTCTGCAAGGAGAATGACATGTCGACCAGAGGCCATTGTATAGCGGTCAACTTGAGGTTTAACATTGACCGCTTGCTTGGCATTCGTTTTCAGCCAGGCCACATCAATCTCAATGTCAAAGTGGCCGATACTGCGAGGCGGGGATCAAGAACAGCTCGATTTAAAAAATCATAGTGCGACGTACTTGCTGACAATAGCATCTTCTGGCATCACTTCAAAATGCTTCCCAGTGATAATGTCCCTGTTTCCGGTAGTGGTGACGAAGACATTTGCGCGAGGCGCCGCATCTTCCATGGTCGTAACTTCGTAGCCGGCCATCGCAGCTTGGAGCGCGTTGATGGGGTCGATTTCCGTAATCAAGACACGTGCACCATAAGAGCGCAAAGATTCCGCACACTACAGCAGAAGGAAAATATCAGAATACATAGCCATTCAGTAGGATAAAACCATCAACATACACCCTTACCAACGTCACCGAAACCAGCAACAACAGCAACCTTACCGGCGAGCATGACGTCAGTCGCACGCTTGATGCCATCAACGAGGGACTCGCGGCAGCCGTAATAGTTGTCGAATTTGGATTTGGTGACAGAGTCATTCACATTGATAGCCGGAACTTTCAACCTCCCCTCGCGGTGTGCCTTGTACAGGTGGTGGACACCTGTCGTGGTTTCCTCGGACAAGCCACGAATGCCTGACTCATTAAATGGGTACCAACAGATAGACAATTGCAAGGTGTTAGCTCACCAGCCAGGAATTGCGGGTATTTCTCGTGAACAAGTGACGTGAGATCTCCTCCATCATCCAAAATCATGTTCAATGGCTGATTTCCAGAGAACGTAGTAAGCGTCTGTTCGATGCACCACGAATACTCCTCATCTGTCTCTCCTTTCCATGCAAAGACAGGGACGCCGGTAGCAGCGATGCTATCTCAAAGGAATCAGCACTAACGGATCGATTTGAGCACGATTTACATACGCCGCAGCTGCATGGTCTTGAGTGGAAAAGATGTTCTGGAAAAGAATGAGTGGGGGGTTACGTTCTATTGGTCCGGAAGAACATACACAGGATGACCAGGAGACTTCTGCTCCGAGAGCAACCAGAGTCTCAATGAGGACGGCAGTTTGTATGGTCCTAACGTCACTTGTTTACCAAGCACCGATTTACGTTATATAACACACCGCCTTACATATGGAGGCAACCCGCAATCCGCGCTCCTTTGAGAGGTTGCGACGATCCATGCTATTGAAGGTGGAACGATCAACAACCAATGGTCAGGGTATGTTGTGGGAGACTAACTTTTGCTCGCATATACATGAGACCAGGCATCTCATTCTATCAAACCGATCTTAGGGACGCAAAGAAGCAAAGGATAATTGGAGCAAACCTCTGCGATCTCAATCTCTTTGCGACCAAATGCCGCCAGTGAAATATCTGCAAGCGACCGCATCAATGCTCAACCTTGCTAGGGTATATTGGGGCTGCGTACCAGCAACCTTGAAACTCATCGGTAAACGCGGTAAAGAGATGGGACAGTTAAGGTGTAATCCGACCGTGTGCTGATGGCAACGGCTAAGAGAAAGACGAAGAAAAAAAAAAAGTAAAGAAAAAAAAGTTTTAAACCGGAAGTGTGTCACATGACGTCGGCTGGCGCGTCACGTCAGTGCTAGTTTGAAACCTTCGTTCAACCAAAGAGAAGGCGCAACTGACGGCGAGCTCACCGTTGGTATGTCCGCATCTGCAGAATCACGTCGTGATTGTCAGATTGCAGAGATTCTGCAATACTCTTGTGAAGTTCAGACAAGGGGACATGGATTTCAACAATTTCACTGCTTTCCTGTCCCTCGCATCTTCATGTTGTGAGTCGTGATCGTATCGATCATTCCTTGGCTCATTATGAAGCCGGCAGGTGCCAGGGACAGCCCGCTGTTGAGATAACCCGAGTGGTCAAGATGGATACCTCAACAGGTGAAGTCGACGTCCCTCGAGATGTTGTGTAGGCCTGCTAGCACTTATGCGAAATCCGACCATTAACGACTCACTTGCAGCCAGCGGCTTCCGAAAGCTAAACAATGGAAGGACATCATCCGCTCTCGATCGTGATACGAGTGGGAGCCGGCTGAGGTTCTCGCCAACCCTTGTCTGGCGCACTCGGGTACTTGACCCGAATTTAGTGCCTTCAAACTGAGATTTCGCTGGCTGTACGATGTCCATCATCGTCACCTATACCTGAGCTAATATCAATCGAATGCTGCCCACGCGTTGAGATGTCTGGAATGGTGAAACTTTCTCGGGCGAGAAAAAAAAATGCGCTGGTGACCTGATCTGGTCACTTGGTTCACGGCGCACCTCAAGGCTGCATGCCATGCGTCTGTCGGGCCCCGGTGCAGACGTTATGGATGCATGATTCTCGATGTCTCCGAAAAAAAGGGGCGCCACCCTGAACAATAAATCCAGCTGTCCACAGAGACACGCGGTTATTGATATCGCAAGGAGGCGTTATCTCAGCTCAAAGTGTGACAGTATCAGGGTGCAATCCTGCATCTATATCCACGCCACTTCTGCGACACCCCTTTCTACCCGATAGCCGACCCAGGTCGAAAGCGCCACTCATTGTAGGTGGTGAACACGCATGCAGAGGCCGTGCCTAGAATGCTACTGTCTGTATAAGGGGTTGGGAACATGATCAGATGCTGGATCTTACACGTACCGCTGTGTGTTTTGGCAAGATGCATCACACCAAAAGGGAATCCTCGGAAGCGATCGAAGAAGAACCAGGCGGCGACGTTCGGTTCGGTTGATCCCCGGGGAGCGTGTGGTGAACCGGTTGCGATGACTAAACGGGCCTTTCCCCCCGCGCTTGGGCGTGCTGTGCCCACCCATAGATCGCAGGACCTTTCGGTTTTCTGATCCATGGTCACAGCCGGACATGGTTGACAGAGACCGGCAACTCGGGGCGAATATTACGGCCGGTGATGGCACAATTATCTCATCAATGAACCACGACGACCCATCAACAAAACATTTCCTTATTGTGTTAGCCCAGGTCGGAGTGTCATCTCACAGGATAAGATCGCGCACCAGGCTCGGGCAAAGTGGCTGCGCCATTGGCCAGGGTTTCTCGGGTCAGGACATTATCTCATCACGACACTTCTGGGTGGAGACGTTGATCATTTCCAAAGGTCTGCCCCTCGCCGCGGGCTCGCCTAATTTACCGCAGGCCCGAGATGATTATGATGACGGATCCGTCACAGCCTGTTGCGACTCCTTTTAAACATGTCGGCGAACGGGATGCTGGATCTGAGTCCCTCGCGACCTTTGATCTGTTGTCTCAGGACACCATCACCCAGGCAGCAAACACTAGCTCGCGCGTCTGCCCTTGCCCCTAAATTGTTGCACTGCTTTGCAAATGCAAGAACCAACTCCCGACTCTTTTAACTGGCCTGAGCGGCCCTCCTCTTCCGGCAGCGCTCGCGAAGTAAAGTTGGAACAAGCACCCGACTCGACCAAGGCCTTTTACATACCGTCCCCCTCCCCCGCTTCCACCTTTGCTCCCAAGCCGGGCTCCTTCGCGTCAGCTCCCCCCTCCATCCGCCGCCACTCGTCCGCCGGCGCGCAGCTGAGGCGGTCCAAACAACCGTACCCCATCCCCACACACGACGCCAGAATACGTAACAAGTTCGGTGGCGAGGCCGCAAAAATGTCGAACAATAATTATTGGGCCAAGACAGAAAATGGTGAGTGTTTATCTTCCAATCCGCCCAAAGTAGGTCCTGATGGCCTGATGTCCCATTGTAGAAAGGCAGCAGGCGTACGGATTCACGGCGTCTGGTACCCAGGTACGCCTTTCCCCTTTGACACACGCACACGGAGGCAATAATATCTCCGCTTGAACAGATTTCTATGCGGCGACCAACAGTGAATGAAGACAATCGACCGCGGTCCTCGGGTTCCAACATGACCTCCTCGAGCCTTCGAGGAGCCATGGGAGATATTCAGCTCTCTTCCAATTCTGAGGGTTCTAATTCCCCTTCACCTACGAGTGACGGGTCTCAGCAACGACAAGATACCTACAATAATGTGGCATCGGGCATGGTCTGGTCTCAGACCAGCGCGGATGTCACGGGGCAGCCAGCTATCCCACCTACGAGCTTTGATGATCCTTCCCATCCCCTGTCTTTTCCCAGCATCTCATCTCCATCTGGGTCACTTACCTCGAACAGCCCGTCAACCTCATACTTGCAGTACCCAGATTATAATCACTCTAACTACACTAATCCTAATACGTCGGGCACACACTCCCCCCCTCTCTTTCCAACGACAGGATATTCCGAGTCCTTCAACGCTTATTCTCAGACGCGAGCGGCGGCTACCACTCCTGCACAACCCCTGATCATCCCGCAACTGGCACATTTTCCCGGTCGCGGTCCGATGGCCACCCCCACCACCGCGGTCCCCGCGGGTAATCGGCCTCATCGCTCTACTGACGATGAGCTTCGATATTTGCGTAACAAGGTTCGGGAATTGGAGCTCATTAATGAGTCTGCAAGATTACGGATCCGTGAACTCGAAAATGAGCTTGCAAATCCCGCATCAGGCTCTTTGTACTCATCTTCATCGATAAGTGGCATGCCAACCCCTGCGCCGCAGCTTCCCACATCCCCTTCCTTTGCTGCGTCGTGGAAAGCGCGGACTGATGCTCGCGTCAAGCTTTTCTGCTCGCTTAACCGCGCGGGTAATGCATTGTGTGCGTGGCACGACTCGCGTCGCGAACGCCGAGCGCATCCTCCCCGGATGGCACCTCCCGGCCATCTCAATTGCGGTTGTACCTTTGAGGAGGCTCTGTTCGAGGAGAGCCTTTCGCGGCATGACGTGGGAAGTTACCACCCAGGAGAGAGCGTTCGTATGGATCCGGCGCTCCGCAATTCACTGTTGAAGCTGCTCCAAAAGCGTTACGGTTATAAAGACGGTGACTTTGAGCGGGAATCGGTCACGGGAAACTGGATCGATGGCGAAGGACCAGGGCCGTGGGAGACTCGTGCTATGGCAGGAATTTCGAGTCACCGGAAGCATCGTGCGGAGGAGCGTCGATGAGCATGATCTTATCCCAACCTATCTTAATGTCAGATCTCGGATGACCTATGTATGTCGGATACCCTGCGTGATGATTTTATACTTTTGCATTTCTCTCGCCATTGGCTACCATGTCGTTTGCGTCGATACGCAGCCCTGTTCGCCATATACCGGCATTCGCATCCTAATTGCTGTAACCATAGCTCGTCGGTTGTTGCTTCATATACGCTCCACGGTTTGTCACTTAGATCCTTCGCACACTGTCACAAACGCAAGTTCAACAGCAGGCCAATTCATATTCATCTCTCGGAATAGGACTGACCCTGATCAATGGAGTAAAGCAGTAAAGCCCTACACCACGGACTACGAGCAAGAGTCATCGGAACGGACGTAACGAGCCTGAGAAAGTACCAGATTCCGAACTCAGTTCCGAACTTAAGCCGACCGAAGATGGGGCTTCGGGAAGATGGGGTTCGATAACTTCGTCCACGTCTCACAGCCCATAGACTTGATGTTGTCGTCATCTGATTGAAGTGCATCTTCGTGGGTAAATCTGTCGTGGCGAACTTAGGCGAGTAATACGCCAATTTATCGCATAAGTTCTTACATTAGGTAGCCGCAGGATGCGCCAAGTATACTGACTGTTCCGCTCCGGATTCCCCGAGTGCATCTGAATGAGATGAGGTGAAGGACACTTGCGAAGTTAGGCATTCAGGCTTCGCGCGCTTGGGCGAGGAACGTTTCGCGTCGGTCGATTTGCGGCGTGCTGACTAACGACAACGTCGAGAAGAAAAAGGTGTCTTCCCCCGAGAAGATTCTGGTGGTTCTTTCCGCGATGAGAAGCACGAAGGAGTATTGACTGCGGCGCAACTAGGGCGTTAGGGCGGTGCTTCGACGGATCACCGACAGCGCGGCAGAAACTCACGGTGTAACTCGGCACGTTGATAAGACTGTATCAGCGGTCCCTCCGCTTCTGTCTTCTCATACAGTAGAACACGAGCCGTCCTTGGTGGAAGAAAGCGCCAAGGTTTTTGGTTGTCAATGGATCGGAAATGGGAAGGGGAAGTGATGAATCGGGGACACTAAAGGCGCGAAGATGCTCGACAAGAAAGCAACGATCAGTTCTCATGGCACACCACGAATAGCGTGCATGAGTGGGGGGGGCGGAGATGGAGGTAAGGATACTGCGTCCCTTCGACCGAGGGCATCACTGAGTACGGTGAAGGAAAAGCTTAAATGATGCGCAGCGTTGTCGAGATGCGCACAGCCAGTGCCACCCAAAGGACCGCAAACCCGGGTTGTGTTCAAAGCACGGGCACGTGATGGTTCTGCACCTGCCCTCGTCTCAGCTCAGCTCAGCTCAGCTCCGATACGGCCTAATCGCTAACTTTGCCCACGATGCGACCCGCTACGGTGATCATCATGCTGCCAGTCATCAGTGTTTATACTCTCGCCTTCTCCTGGGGTAGACACGACTCCTCCAAATCGATCCTCGACGAAAACACCGCGGCCCAGGACCTTGCTATCCCAGGTCTGCGCCTCTCTTCTCGGGAAACTGGCAAATGCCTCAGTATGACGCACAGACTTTGAGTTCGATAAGGATGCCATTGGCACTGTGGACGGTGAGCCCTTCTTTCGCCTCGGTTAGGCGCGCAAGAAGGTTCTCCGGATCGCAGGTCCTTACATGAGAAAGCCGGACTGCTTTCGCCGTGCTGCCGGGCGTATACGCGTCAAATGTGCAGAAATAGACATCGATCCTGACCAGAGGGTAAAAGGTACGCGTTTTGCACGCATACATGCCCTCCAGTGTACACACTCATCTAGCCGCAATCTCTATGACCTTGTGTGAGCTACGAACCGCCGAGTTCCATTCTATCCCCCTTGAATGTGAGGCGTTCTTGGAGGACGGAGGGTTAGGTGATCGTGCCCATCATGGGATCTGCGTAGAGTGAGTGAGTGTCTTCTTGAGGCCTCCGGCTTATCCGCTCAGCGACCGCAAGAGCGCTTTCCAGGAGTACTCAATCTTGGGCCAGTTACTCTGGATATCTTCGTGAAATCCGTACGCTAGCTCCCTTCAGATTTACTCTGTTGACTGCACCATTCATAGCACAACTGTGCTTCGCTTACCAGCGGAGTAACGAAAAGTGTATGAGACATGGAACTAACGTTCCTGACCGCGTAGTCTGACTTTAGTATATTGAGACCTCGCCCTCGAGATTTACAGGAATGCTACAGTCGAAAAGATCGCATATATTCGTCATCTCAGACAATGGGCAGAGAAAGAAGATGAAGCGCGCGCCGTTTGGCAATCGTTACTTGTAGTAAGACATGTGGTCTTCTACAATGACTGTCCCCAACATATCTCTCACCTACAGGACCTGAAGAACTCCATTGACAACCTCCAGGCGTCCCCGACGCTTAGCCACAAGATCTATACTGATATCTCAGCAAGCGTTCTTCATGAACTGCAGCAGGTCATTTACCTTGCACATTCTAACAACACATCAGCATACAAATCGAGAAATTTCCCATTTTCATAGGTTATGCACACCCAGAAGGAGTCCTTTGATGTACAACTCCAGATAAACAGGGGACACTCACTAGCTCTGTCAGACGTATGTACACGGCTAATGGGAATCGCATTCTTCTGAGCTCTAGATGGATAGCATTCGCGAACACTAATGTCTTTACTGACCGAATTCGAGCAATCATTTTCCGCAAGATTAAACTCAGGGCTTCAACTTCTCGACAATCGGCTTGGTGATGGTCTTGACACCTCTGTAGGCACTTGTCGTTGACATTGGTTTGGTTCTGACTATCCCTCATAGAACAGGTTGTGGCACCAAGTTTCTCTTGTGGAAGGGGGTCTCTTGTCTGCCACAAACGCAAGCCAACGTTTTACGTTCTGTCCGTTCGTCTTGATCACGTGCTGTTGCACCAGTTGATTGCACAGCTTGCTTTGAGCGCTGGCCATCTGTCGGATGCCTTGAACTCCAGTGCCCATGAGGTGAAGTTGATGAATATTGCACAATCAAATGCCGTTCAGGCGGCGGATGGGCTCGTTGCGGCTTTGCAACAGATGAACGAGACCGCGATGAGCGCCCTCCTTGACATCAACGCGACAGCCATCAGGGTCAGCCAGGCAATTGGCGTAGGCTATTACTCATTCTTTTCAAATTTCTTATCTCTGGCCGGCGCTATTTTCCTTTACTGTGAGGACGTTCGGATCCCTCCCGGTTCTAAATTGACAATATACAACCGATACACAGTGAAACAATTCTCTCTTCTGCGCCTGGTTGCGTCTACGGTCGTTGTACAACACTCTCCCTCTTTCATTGCCACGGTAGGCCACCCTCTTCAGCAGCCTGTCTGTGCTTGGATGATTGTTTGCAGCCTTGTATTGTGGCCATCCTCTCTATGGTTCGCTGGTCTCTCAAGAGAATCTTGATACGACAAGGGTTTCGGTACCCTGCTCCTTGCGTCTGTAGTTTCAAGGCAACAAGCTTGGAAAGCAACCAGACCTCAGCAGCACATTTGTCTCCCGTCACTCTTACCGCTCGGGCCACACCTTGGGTTCGCCATCGTACATTTGGGTGGAGGTCGTCACAGTTCTCTCGTATCCCGGATAGACTTTGCGGGCGTCGCCTCGATGAATGATTTCTGACATGTTCCTTTGTCCACGGCCTACGCTTGAGATAAATCTATCGTAGTGTCGGAATAAGAATAGCAATCCTGTAAAGTAAATACCATTAGTGGAATAGGGGAGCAATGACGTCATACATTGCGTTCTCCTCACTTGCCCCACGTTTTAAGAGACAGTCGGCGGGCGTTACGGCCTGCACCAAGCCACGCGTGAACCTGTCCGTAACCACCTGGTGGGGTCCTTTTTTACTGATAAATGCCCGCATTTTCTCGTGGCTCATCCCCATCTCAGCAACCAGCAACATTTCAATCAACCACACCAACCCCTATCAGATCATGGTGTCAACTCGCAGCAGCTCTCGAATCAGACAGAGCGCTTCTCCAGAGCGCCCCGCCACCTCCGCCTCGCACGAAATGCACGCCGCCAAAAAGGATGACCTCCCGCCTCCCCAATCGAAGGCAGAGCGCGGCGTCCGTTCTGATGTCAAGAAACCGCTGGAGCAAGTCCGGCTGACCACTTTCGTCCACGTCCTCATCTGCGCCCTCCTCGTGTGCCTAGCGTGGTACGCCTACCGCACCACGGTCGTCGTGGTGGAGACGTATAGGTCCACGGGCTCGTCCCCCGCCTCCTATTCGACCTTCTTGTCCCTCCGCACCAATCCGATATGGCAATTCGTCTCGAGGAAGCTCGGTTGGGGCGAGGGAGGCTATCAGCCGTACTCGGGAGGCCCGCATCTCGACGTGGAGCAGCGCATCGAAGAGCTGGCGGACGCACTGGGCGTACACCCACTCGACTTCGCTGGCGCGATTGCAGATGCAGTGCGCCAATTTGTGCCCTCGAATTCGCTGACCTCACTGGCCAGCGAGGCGAAGAAATCGGGCGGCGGTCGCATCATGGACGCGCTGTTGGGAGAACACGCACACATCGCCGACGCTGTCACGGGCAGAGGGTAACGTTGTACATCTCGAAGATCACCCACGATAATATAGCTTCTTGAGCTGAATATGCGCTTGATAACGTGTTCACATACTTGTCTATGGGCTGTTATTTTCCGTAATCACAACACGAATGTTGACATGCCAGTTATAGCGTGGCGGGCAGTCGCCAAGGGCGTGTAATGGAGGAGTCACCAGTTTCCGACAAAACCAAATATTTCACCGTGCGCCCGTGCTCTTTTTTACTTGAGCCAAGACAGCATCTACCTCGGCAATGTGGCGGTCTTGCAGCTTTTGGAACTGAGGTCCAAACGCATTACATTTCAATGCAAGGTCATTTTTGGAATGCACTCACTTCTTCGTGCTCAATCGAGTGTCGCGAATATTTGCCCTTTTTCACGCTAGCCTGATGATGGCGGCGAATTTGAACGCGCACATCCTCGGCCTGGTTTGACGCGGTCGAATACGCGGCCAGACGCGCCTCAACTGTAGGCCTGAAAGTATAAGGGGAAGAGGGAACACAGAGATTGCGAAAGGAACGCGTACTTTGGTATTGGTATCCTCAAAGTGCGCTCATCGACAGGCTGGGGAATGACACCCTGTATCTTGGCTTCGTATAAGGCGTCTTGAATGTGCTTCAAGTTCTACTGAAAAAGCAAGCAACCGCCCAATCAGTGGGTATTCCATTTTCATGCCCAGGGTCGCACACCCGTGAGGGCAGAATAAGCGTGCGGGAGTGGACACCGAGGTTTTTTTTTCTGGCGCGCACGGACACGACCAAACGCACCTGCGGCTCAAAAACAGTCACGATCAAGGTCGACCCGTCGCGCACCCCAACGGTGGCCACCTCCTCCAACCGCACCTTCGTCGATACCGACGCCCCCTTCCCCGCTGCAGACGCCGATGACGAAGAAGATGAAGGAGCGACCGAGACGCGCACGGGCGCGAGCAGCTGCGGCGTGACGCGGCCACTGGCACGCGCCTCGAGCTGTGCACCTCGCGCCGGAGTCGCTCGACGCAGGCGGCCATCTTGGCGTCCGTGCGCGCAAACCCGTCTCGCGCGGCAGGGTCCGCCAGTGCCTGCTGCGAGCCGGGCGTAAGGGACTCCGTCGCGATCGGCGCGCGCTTCGAGCCGTGAGGGGATTCCGCGCCCCCGCCGTGTTTTGATCTTGCTCTTTTGGCGGCGTACGCGCGACGACGCGGGAGGATGGGTGAGGAGGCTGTGAGCGCGGTCGGGCGATAGGCTGTCGCTCGCGTGATGGATAGACGCAGGCTGTGGCGAAAGAGTGTTGACATTTTGGATGTGCTGTAGCCCAGGCTCAGAGCGCAAGGGGGGGAGACCGCAGCGCGAGGCGAGGCGAGGAAAGCGCTGTCGCCACTTTCCGCTCGATTTGGCAGCGAGCGGCACCAAATAAGGAATCACCGCAGACACCGTCATTATTCCGTCCCTGGCTAGGTCTGACAGGCCTGACCCTTCGAACGTGCTGTGGCGATTGTGCGTCCTCATGTTAGAACCGCATGAGCTTGTTGGATTGTTGAGCGTACAGCGCCCACAGACTCTGCCGTTGATGAACCCCTTGGCCACCCAGCTTCGATACCATATCCCAATCCCAATCATGCCCCTTGTGGACAACTGCCTCCGGGAGTGCCCCTGCGCCGTCAATGCCAGTGTGCTCTCAGAATTATTCAACCGCTGCGTACGGTAGAATGTCCCGCCGACCCAATCAAATCTTGACATGGCGTCCCACATGTATTTTTTCCGCGTCTACTCTCTGAATCAATCAGCCCTGCCCACTGGAATGTCGCGACCCTTTCGGGTTCGGTGACCATGACATTAGCCCGACCCGTATCTCCAATGGCAAGGCGAGAAACCTCGGGCAAGTTCTGGATGAGACGTCTCGTGTTCTCCATCATCGTGTAAGACAAGCAACCCACGATCCCCATGCTGTTAATGTGCCACACCTCTGCGTAGAAAACGTCCATGATGACCCTGATCACTCGGACGCCCATTGATCTGGCGGCTGAAATGAAGCGCCAGGACGAGGCCAGTCGTAGCGTGCTCCTTCCCCTATCGCTCTTACATTACAGAACTCGACGACTTTACTTGATGTGGGACAGGCACTTCCCACACCATCGTCCCCGAAACCCTTCCACCTAAATCCAATCAGTGACCTGAACTACCAACTTGGGAGGTGGCCACGTTTCCTCCTGTGGTTGCCCGTTCGACGGTGTCACTTGCACGCTGAGCAATATCCCTGTCATGCTATATCCGATAGGTGCGCTGCCGCTGAAACGAGAGGTTTGACTCGCACAAGATTTGACACCGAGTGATACCGCAGTCCTCAGATTTCGGTGGTAGCCAGTCAAGAAATGACGACCGCAGTCGTTGACATAGCCCATTAGTTTTGATGGGTGGCACAAACCCCCTATCGATATCGCGCCTTACTGAACCGCCAAGGGGAAAAGCTGTGCTGTCTCACACAATCGACGTTCCTGGCCTAGCACGCGCACGAGGCAAGGCAGGTGACAAAGCTCCGCGTGCAACCAGTGTATACGATACAACGGTAACATCAGTGAACGCGAGGATCAATCATTCCTGATACTTTCAAATCTCGTTCTTGTTTCGCCTTTCGCAACGGCGCAACGGATACGAAGGCATCATGTTGCAGTACAAATTCATACCTAAAGGTTTGTTTTTTGATTTGTTTTACTTTTAGGACCGATCTCTATCTGTTACATCCCCATATGGTCTGGTTGCGCCAGGCATCCCGGCAAAACCGGCTTCGCTACCGGCCCGTTCGTCACTTTGCGCATTCCCGGACCCGGTGCAAACCTTGACGAGTGGACGAGTGAGAATGGGGTCAATCAAAGGCCCTTCCCCCCACACCCGTCGCCCACCCATAGACCTACGAGAGCATCTATACAGTCCGACACGGATCTGCTCCCATGAACGTTGCGAACGAGGAACATAGTACTCGGAAGCACACCTCGTTACCCAACCTTGTGTAGGTGATCTAGGGCCTGTTGACCAAAGCCCTGCCGTGGAGATTGGGTTGCTCTGGGTGTCCCCCCCCCTCATTAGAATCAATCCTTCACTCTGCACGTCAAAATCTCTTACTGGAACTACGAACCATATTTCACCATCCTCCCCCGTCCCGTTGGCTTCGTCGCGTACCTCCTTGCAGTCTGCGACACACACTTATTTACACCCTTCAGGAGTCGTGCTCACCTCTTCTGTCCCTGGACGCCCTGCAGTTCCCCCAAGCCCCTTATCGCTGGCCCCCATGCCGAATCTCGACAGCACTCTCAGGCTCTTCCTCTTTCCGCCTCTCAGAGGGCCCTTCCAGCTCTTGCTTTCCTGTCCCATTAACTCGAAATCTCGACTACCAAACCGGTACCACGTACGTAGTCCATTATGATTACTTATCTCACCATTCGCTGCCTAGCGGACTTTTTTGTATAAACATGCTGTCTATAAACCCCAGGGCGGCAACGCACTGGTCGGAGCCAGGCTTCAGGCAACATATTTCATCCATAGGGATCATGCGCCATACGCTGCTGTGAGCACATATTTTTTGATTGACGTCGCCTGGATCTCGAAGATGTCCCGGAAGAATAAGTAAGATGCGACGCAGACATCGCCCACGACTCAATTTAAGATAACAAAGGGCGATGAAACCAATAATGGATAATCCGTGACACCCGCACTCAACGGGATGTCGGTAACCGTCGAACGGCAGCGTAATTTGGAGATTATGACTGAAGATTATGCAATTCCGACAGTCGAATTGGACGGGACAAGAACGGGGGAGATAGCTGTCAACACTGTCAAACCTGTTTAAGGTGATTGAGATGAGGAAGGATACTTCAGGGGATAGATTGATAAAGCCATGGAAATGGGTGTTTAACCCACTGTCTACATCGAGGAAAAGGTGTGTCTGTCCTTCTGTAACTCAAACCAGACACTCTTCCTAACTATTGGTTCACTTGGTAAACTGTGTGCGATTCTTTTCGAAGACCAAGCGACCAAGACCCATCCTATCCGTTACTTCCACTGGCAGCCTCCTAACTTTCATGTTCTCTCCCTTTTCCCCCTCTATACTGACGTCGTTGTTCGGTCTTTCTCTTATTTTTAACTTTTGACTGGCAAGTGCGGACAGCTTCAAGTTCTTCATGTACTCGATGAATAATTCTACCTCGAGAAGCGGAACGAGCGGAAGCGCCGCGTCGCATGCTACTACGTGGTTCCCATGAACCTCTGCACAACCAATCGTGCACCATCAAAGATCGTGCTCCTGGACAAAAGATGCTCAATTTAACACGCCGGCCAAAAATAACGAATCACTTCTTGGCCTTGGAATGATTCAAACCGCAAACCGAGAGGGTATGCTGACTCAGCGCTCTGCTGCGCTCATGGCAACGCTGGCAATGGCACATCCTTCTGTTGGAACGGCCGATGGGGCTGCTGAATGTTGTGCGCACGCAACATCTGTGCCGATACGAAAAGCACGCGTGTATTCGGCTACAATCATACCACATTCAGCCATGCCCCTTCTAGATTCTCACCCCCGAGGAGTCACCCCCATCCAGTCAATCAATTTCCTAGGAATCACCTTACAGTTGCTGTGCAGCGAGTAACGTACTTCACTGTCTCGGCCAGCTAAAATCAATTTTTTTTTGCGCGTCTGCTCTTTGAATTGGACCTCACCACATGAACGGACGGACGTCGCACCAGTGACTTCCTGTCGTCAGTGACCATCGCGGTATTAGACTGTTGAGTCTCCGGCGATTTGATACGCTAGTGCATTTCAAATAAAGTTCGTTGTCACTGGCATAGCTCACTTGTTCGAACAGACGGCGCGAAGCCTATCAATCGGCAATACTCCACTCTCCCATTTTTTCCGGAATTCTGTGCTTTTCCAGGGGGCTATTCAATACCATCGATGTTCCCCATATGATGCGAATCACAAGAGAATGGCAATAAGGAGCTCTGCATACAGTGGTATGCAGAGTACAGTAGCAATTCCAGTGAACGCGTGTATTACTATAAACAATCGCGAAACCTTGAATGACTCTCTTTATTTTCTGTCGTAATTTGCACGATGTAAGGAGAGAGGGTTTCTAGAAGAAAAAACTCTGTGATCGGTATCTAACTTTGCGAAGAAAACACATATCGATGTGGGTAAAGGTCAGTCCGCGGAACAGGACACGCGAGTGGAAGTCCGGATCTCGGAAGTCGGAGATCCGACGTGGCCCGCCGGCCCGGCCATCGCTGCCCTGTCTCTCTTGACTTGCTCATCCTCAGACAACGTCAGGTTCCACAAGGTTACCCCTTCCCCCCCAGAACTTCTCATTGCGGAGATGGCATCTACTTCTATTGAACTGGAGGCTCAACACGTTCTCTCGCAGCCGCCAGGTGCGTCATGTATCCTCCCTCGCTACTATTCCATCGGTGAGAGGCTCTAACGGTTCTCTGGAAAGAGCTGGGAAGAACTGGGACACACGAGAAGAGCATCCCTCGCCGTGGCACATTGAGTGACGCTGGTAGATCTTCGCCAGCTCCCACCGACCCGGCTGACCTCGAGACGCAGCCAGCTGCCGCCGAGGCTGTAGGTACGACTTCTACTTCAAGCTCCCCGCCTCCTCATATGATTACTGATTCTTTGAAATTTGGAGACGGGGAAAGTGAAATCCAAAGAACAGACGTCCACAGGTCTGAACGTGATGGCGCTGCAACACATGTGCCAGCCCAAACCGAACAAGGAATGGATCAGGCTGAAAAAACAGATGCAGAACGTGAGATAGACCATGCTCCTGGTGTGTATATGCCCTTTGATAGTGCAAGTCTCTGTCTCGCTCACGCATCGACGGGTAGCGTCTGACCATCGACCTGTCGATTCCGGGCATAGTGACCCTGAACGAGAACCGCAAGAAATACGCATGATTGGAGACTTTGACGGCAGCGCTAATGCACTCTGGGGCCTTTATAGAATTGAGGCCCAGAGCTACGACGAGGCCAGAATTCAGTCTTTGAAAGACGATATGGATGGTGTCCTAATCTTCGTTCGTTCATATTCAGTTCATAATATAACGAACTTGGTGGCACTAATCACGATATGCATTTCCATAGGCTGGTTTATTTTCTGCTGCCCTCACATCGTTTGTCATCGATAGCAAACAGAACTTGAATGTGGATCCCGCAGACAAAATGGTGTTTTACCTTCAGCAAAACGTGGCGATACTCGCTCAGATCTCTCAGCAAATTTCCACCATTGCTCCACAGATTCCCATTCCTTCTCCACCACCGCCTTACCCCGATTTCAGCCCTTCATCGTCCGATATCCGCGTGAATGTTTACTGGTTCATGTCCCTTGTCTTCAGCCTTTCTGCTGCACTCCTCGCGATACTCGTCCAACAATGGGTTCGGGATTACATGCACGTCTTCCAGCGGTATAGCGATCCCCTGAAGAGTGCTCGGCTTCGGCAGTACTTGCATGAGGGCTGTGAAAAATGGTACATGCCCGCGGTTGCGAGTGCTGTACCTGGTCTTCTCCATCTCTCCCTATTTTTGTTCTTTTTGGGGCTTGGTGACTTTGTGCTGAGCATCAACACCACAGTTGGTCTAAGTACCGCTGTCCCAATCGGGTTAATTGGCCTACTCTACATCTTCACTATGTTTGCGCCTGTCATTCACCCGCAGTCGCCATACCAAAATCCATTCTCGACCCTCATCTGGTATCTGACACAGAAAATGCATGGACGACAATTCAAGGACCGAGGCCATGATGGCGCGTCGAAATCAGTTAGCCCAAGGATGTCACAAGGACAGATGCAGCTTGCGATGGAAGAATCGGGGGAGCGCAAGGGGCGAGACGAACGGGCAATTCGATGGCTGGTGGAGAACTTGACAGAAGAAACTGAAATGGAGCGATTTGTGGTAGCAATTCCCGGCTCTTTCAATGCAGAATGGGGAATAGAAGTATGGAAAAGGGTCTCGGAAGTCGTGGAAGACGAGAACAAGATCCCAAATGGAAACGAAATCACGACAGTACCATTTGCTGAAACGAGTCTTCCCACCCCAATGCCGCTTACAGCCAGACCTTCACTTCGTACCTCCCTTGTCGGAAACCTCCTTAACTCGGTCATTCGTCTGGTCGCGACACGCGATGCAACTGTTACTCCCACTGATACGGTGGCTGTCCTTCCAACTCTGCATTCACCTCATGTACCTGCCTCTTCGGCTATAACCTCTTCTCAAGGGGAAAACGTCGTGCGCGAACTCAGCAGGCGTGTGGCTCACTTGTTAGGGACATGCAAACACCGTGGACTCTTTGCCAGCGATGAACAGTGGCGTAAGCGCACCCGTGCATGTATCGAAACTACGGCGTCGCTTGTCGGCTGCGCCAATGCTGACCTTGGCTGGTTTGGAAATGTCGGGAGGCTGCTGGGAGATATTGGAGATTTTGAAAAAACGAACGAGTTGTGGTCGACAGGCATGGACGCTCTTTCGTCATCCGCTGGATATGTCTCTCAATCATGGCCATTCGACCGGTGTTGAATGGCAACGTGCTGCTACAGACAACCGCAAGCAACATTATGATTGCCATGCAGTTTTTCCAAGAGGAGGAGGGCACTGACGACGAACAAGCTTTGAAGAACGCTCAGAAGATCGATGACAAATTCAAGAACGCGTGGGCCTGTCTTGAGAGGTTATTCAATGCCTCGTTCCGAGAACCAGGCTCGACGGATAGGGATGTACAAGAGATCCTCCGCAACCATGAAGTCCAGATTTCCGAGCTGGAAAACATCAATACCGAAGCTGACCGCCTGATATGGGTCGATCAGGGGAGCGCCTTTCTCATACAACAGATCGACGAAGACACACACGGAATCATTCATCATCTGCCCGGCGTCCAAAACGGATTCTCTACAGACGCTGTCCCTTTCAGCCAAGTTCTCGAGTTATTCATAGACCCTCATGCGTTCACGATAATAACCCCTGGACGGGCACTCAAGAGCCTGTCCTCTCTCGGCCCTAGGTTACGGAGCATTTTGGAGGGAGAGGATGCTGAGGCAACCCGGGAGACACTCAAGGAATTGAAAGCCATGGAGAAGGTCTTCGTCAATCGCACCGTATGTCTGCTGCAACGACAGATGTGGCGTCTGGAGGATCTGCGCGATGGTGGTGGACTCGGCCTGACCGTGGAGATTTTCTTCTTTGTGCTTCGGCAATTGCTCTCCACGTCTTCCTCGCAAGAGTCCCAATCTTCGCTCTACGTCGGCACCTTTCGGGCCATCACATCCGACTGGCGAAAGTACAAGCACTCGCTCGGGACGCAGAAAATCCTGCTCGACGCAGTTGCGTCGGACAACGGCATCTTTTCCCACAACTACCCGACCTATATCACGGACGAGTTCCTGGTGCTAACAGGAAATGTGCTGGACGGACAGACTGGCCCGCACATCGAGGAGGCGGTTCAACGGCTCAGGGAGCCACCGCGATGGTACCACCAAGGAACCGTCGAGTTTCGAGCCAAGGCATTGAAGGTCATCTTACAGTCTCAGGAAGCACTGGCAGTGCCTGGGCCGCCACCTCCATAGTCTTCCTGTCTCTGTCTGGGACAGTTCTAGGAACATAGACACCGGCTCGCTGGACCATTGTTACAGCTGTCTATATATATTGCGACCTTGGCCACCCCGTTCTATTCTCGTCACAGTCACAACTTCACCCGCGCACGGCAAATAGCGGGCATGGTTTTGCTGAATTCGGGCTTGTGCATTTGCGGATATCGAGGAGGGCCCAGGTGACACTGATTCGAGGTACACAGGTACAGAAGTCCTAGCTTAGTTTACGCGCCCACGCGTTCTTTGGGTCGTATTTCTCCTCGGCATAAAGAACAATAAGCAACAATAGGGATAGGGATCCGATGGCCTGGGCATGGGGTTAGCCCTTGAGGATCTCGTGTCCCCGATCTCTGCCAACCCTCAAGCTGTGATGCTAAACCGGTCACAAGGAAGAGGCTTCTCGGCTCTTTGACCGGTGCCCATCGACGCCTGGGTAGACTTCCTGACCTGCCCAACGTAGGGGCCAGCCGCTTTCTGTATGAGGCTCAGGCCTCAGGTGGAGGACCAGCCAAGAAGATTGACACTACCCATGATTGGATTCTAAAGAATCAGGCAGATCAGGTTCCGCACATTGTCCGGGGATCACGAGGCACCATGTTTTGTTATATGCTACATGGCATTAATATTATTACGCCCGACCATACCGAACGTTTCTAGAGCTTCAGCAACATCATTTCCACCTTGGCGTATACATTATGATATGACCGACCCGATGTTGATTGATATTCTATATGTGTGCAGTAAAGCGATGATGCGAAAGCAGAAAAAAAAATCAAAACGACGGTAAGGGAGAGGGAGAGGGGGAGAAATTCTCTACCCAAACCGCGCCTTAACCCATCGTATATCAAAAATATCAGGGCGCTGCTGGGCACCGACCGCGCAACCGTGATGCCACATCCGGCATACAGGCCTTTCAAGCCCCGTGCGCGATACAGTTCCCTTGCGACGACCCCAAATGACCTCTGCTGGTGCTGGCCCTGGCCCACGGCAGTAGTGGCAGATGACGCAGGGCGGAGCTCTGCCTCGGTCTGTATCGTGCTCTTGACCGTGTCGGCGGGGAAGAACGTGAGGTTGTACGCGGCGCCGGCGCACGCGCCGCTCAGCGCGCTCTCCCATGGCAGGAGCGGCCGGGCATGCGCATCCGCGTCGCCCCGTCGCAGGAGCTTGCACACGAGCTCTTTGGTGCCAAACCACGCCGCCGAGCCGCCTGTCTCACGTATGAGCGTCCCCGTCTGGCCCAGCCAGAGCCCGCGCATGCCGTCCGCGCGAATCGTATCACGCAGGATGGCCAGGGGACCCGGGAGCTCCCGCAGTGAAGATGGCACTGTGGCGGCTGCCGCTGCTACGACGGGGGGGCTCCCTGCCACTGCTGTCACCGGCAACGCAGCTGGTGCGCTGACGAGCATCTGCACCTGCATCTTGCACTTTACGAGCTCTATCGGTGTTCTGTACGACACGAACTGTTGAGAACCAATGACGGAGGGGAAAGGTGACAATACGTACAGGACGAAGCTGGTTATCGCGCCGGCACCGGCGGCTGCTAGGGCCAGTTGCGGGAGGGAGAGGGCCTGCGACACGGGGATGTGCCAGGCCCTTCGGATGAGGTTCTGCAATTCGCCATATGCGAAGAACAGAGTTGCGTTTTCGGCCATGGCGCCCACTATGGGCGCGGGTAAACCCTAAAATCAAAATGAAGAGCGGGGTGGCGAGCGGTGAGCCCAGCGAGGACCAAAAAAAAAGTGGGGGAATGTGGCACACGCACTCTGTATAAACCGCGCATGCCTTCATTTCTGAAGGTTCGGTCTAGGCAGTCCAGAGGACCGCGGAAGCGCGCGGTAGCGTCGAGCACCTGCGCTTGCAGACGGACTTTGGTGAGGTCAAGGGATGTTCGAAGACTTTGGACACTATGCCAGCGGCCTGCAAGGTCAGTGGCGGGTGAGATTGAGGGCCCCAGTAGATGAGGGCATGCAACGTACACTGCCAAAGGTGATGTCCTTGGCTACGCGCAGAGCTGTTGGACTTGCAAAAAAAGGGTTGTGAACATGGGGGTTGAGGGCATCTGGAGGTGCTTCCATTACAAAGAAAAAAGGAGCAAGAGAAGGAGAAGGTGGACGAGTCGGAAAATGCGTCAAGATGCGAGAGGGATTACGAGGACAAGATTGGTTTGTTGTGAACAACTCATGGGGATATGGATGATGCTGTGTCTGAGGAGCGTGGCAGCGGCATTTACTTCGTTTAAATTTTTTTGGATCTTATCTTATCTAAGCGGGGCCATCCTCATACTGGCATCTGGCATGTTCTGCCTGCGCAAGGCACAAGGGTGGGGCCTCATAAAGGCCCTCCTAGGGTTTCTCTTTTCAGACACGGTCCTTTCCCACCCCCCAGATGTTCGGCATAGCGTTTCTCTGCCTTTTCCCCTCCCTTCTGTCTCTGTTGCCATTCTCAAGCTCATATGACTTGGTGCGGGAATATTCTGGTCCAACCTTCTTCGACCGTTGGGATTTCTTTGGGAACTGGGACCATCTTACCCTCGGTATGCCCGCTCGAATATTTTGGCATCGTTTTCTCCCCGCTCACCTCTCCTCATAGGCGATGTTTGGTGGTTGGACAGGGATTCTGCTTTCGAGCAGCACCTAGTCTACATTGATCGGGACAATCGTGCGGTTATCAAGGTCGATAATGATTCAAACGTGCCCTTCAACGAAAAAAGGAATTCGGTATTAGCCGTCACTATCACATTTGATGACAACTAACGATATCAGATAAGAATCACTTCGCAAGACTTCTACAGCGTCGGCAGCCTCTGGATTATAGACTTGACGCATCTTCCCTACGGATGTTCGGTAACCTGCCTACTGCCGTCGCGTGGTGTCCATCGAGTTAACCAAACCGTATCTGGCGCAGGTGTGGCCAGCATTCTGGAGCAAAGGGCCACAATGGCCGGATAACGGCGAAATTGACATCATCGAAGGCGTCAACCTTATGGTATGCTTTCCGTGTTGCGGGACTGTCGCATGAACATCCCGCTGAGGCGATCGCAGAGTGCGAATCAGTATGCGCTGCACACGGCGCCAGGATGTTCGCAGCCTCGAGGCGTGCTGCAAACCGGTGTGTCAGGCACGACCGACTGCTCGCAACCAAGTGGATGCTTGGTCTCCGAGACGAAGCCCAACAGTTACGGAGAGGCATTTGCTACGGCCGGCGGTGGGGTCTGGGCCGCTCAATTCGATGTGGCTGGTAATTTTGTGCGTCGACGTTGATTGGCCTGCTTATTTTTCTCGAACGATGATGCTCATGACCGCTACAGCATCTGGTTCTGGGATGTGCGCACCCTCTTTGTCTCTAGCAAGAGACATCACGCATGTCGTGCAGAGCTAACATGGTGCCACAGCGCGCAAACCTGCCTCTATCGATCCTACAGGCCACCTCGACTTCATCAATTGACATTTCACTGTGGGGTCCACCGTCGGCGAGCTACCCGGCGTCTGGTTGCGATATTTCGCGGCACTTCACCGCTCAGCAATTGGTCTTCGATATCACCCTATGTGGCAATTGGTTCGTCGCCCTTTGAATTCTGCCATGACCGGCATTCACGAGGCATTACTTCTTAGGGCCGGGCTCCCATCTGTGTATAATCCACAGTGTCTCAACTCGGGCCCAACCGGCCGTTGCGTGCGTCCTCTTGCGGATCTAACGGTCGATCTTTTTATTGACGATACCTTATTCAGTATCCCGACAATGTGGTCGGACCAGGATCGCCCAAGTACGACGAAGCGTACTTTGAGGTCAACTACGTGCGCGCCTACACGACTGGTGGGCCCGCACCGACTCCGTCACCGTCGTCGGTGCGGGTCTACCCCAACGGAAGCAGCATAACCGTGGGGCTTCCAGTGCCGACAGGTGTCTTCTCCGGTCCCATTAGTTCGGTCAATACGTCACCGAATGCTGTGGCCGGACGCATGGACATGATGACTTGTCAGCTTTTGTCCCTGGTGGGTGCCACGTTGCTTGCGATCGCCCTGATATAGCATTCCGTTGATGTGACTGATGATTCCTTTGTATCCTTATGACTCGCTATTTGACCGGTAGATGGACATTGATAAGGGACGATAGGACAATGAGTAGAGTATAATTGTTATACGACACGTGGATGGCGGTACGTGGATGGCGGTTTGTGGCAATCAAATCAATGAATGGATGTATCGGAGCTTGTTTTACGTAATAGCGCAGGCCCGTCTCGAGACCCGAGCTATATATGATAACTCTCTCTCTTCATCCCAGACCCACTCCTGATCGTATCGTATTCATCTCCCACAAAGTCTCCTCATCTTCCATCCCCGAAACAAGCAGCTCGTTTCCTTCCCAAAGTCCATCAACGCGGCGTCGCGGCTGCTGTACCGTACTCTCTTCCACATCCAGCTATTGATGATGCATCGTCAAGCCAAAACTAGTTCTGCCTCTGCCACTCCCCGTGGGCTATCAAAGGTGCTCTTGCTCTTAAGGTTTCTTACGGACGTTCCTTTACTTACCTAGGTTGTGATTCTTTCAGCGGCCTAACTTCAAATCGCATATACCTCCATCTCATGCAAGATCCCGGGTTATTTGCAGAAACTTCATTTTTTGGGGTGCCTGCGAAAATATGACATGCCCTCGTATGCATGTTCCTCACAACCAAATGGTACGGTCAGGTTTCATCCGTCCTGTTCTTGCTCTTACCAGTTGTTACTAGATCGATCTCGTTCACCATCTCCAGGAACGCCCCGACTGCCCTCCTGAACTTCGGTTCATCCGAAAACGATTCACACGTCCTTGCTCCGTATGTGTCCCCTCTTTTCTATGCGATTTGGTAAGTTGAGTTGGAACAGGGCAAGAACAGGGCGCAGTTTGCGTCAGATCTGATTTGTGACAGTTTCCTCGAGAACGAAGGCATTTGTAAATTCGAAAAGTGTCGTCGTGCACACCTTAGATCTGCTGAGATTTACGATTATCTGCTGCAAGTCGTGAAGGTACGTTATTTTTGTCTTCGATCTGCGATAGCTTCCTTATGTGATGCCCCTAGCCCAAAGGACCTAAAGTGCGCCGCCCTAAAAACTTGGCTGTTCCCTTGCTTACCGTGCCCTTTCCAGGTGCCCCCAGTAGTGCCACTGGACCCGGCGACGTCAGCAGATACTCCCGTACTCGTTGATCACGACCTGGTGGTCAATTTGCCCGAAAAGGCAAACTACACCTCCCAGCAACCACTGCCAGTCGACGACAATTCTCCTCTCTCTCAGGTCGTCGTCCAGCTCCCAAAGTCATCCTTTGGCCATGAACCCACCTTGACTGCGTTGGATGCGCCCGACCCTCTTCAGCACTCCGCAGTAAACACCCTTCCCGGGGCAACCGCATGCCTTCCTAACTCTGCAGAACCACAACAGGCAAGCCGTGATAGATTACCTGAAACAGTACAGTTCTTGTTTTCTGCTGTCAAACAGTGGACGTTCTCTGATGGTCCATCTCGACATAGGAACGACAGCAAGACAGCTTGGAAAGTCCCGGATGCTCTCCAGATGTTTCTGATAGTCCCAATGAGCCCTCGATGGGCCCTAACTCTGCAACCGGTGAAGGCACTGTCGTTGGTGGCTGCGACGCTGTGAGCTCGTCTGTTCCCCTTTCTCGCATCCACTAATCTCCACAGCCCACACCCGCCACAGCTTCGCCGCCTTCGAAGGCACCCGGCAAAGGAGTACATCGAGTCTGCCGAGATTGGCTGCGTGGACGATGTTCATACCGCCGCTGCAAATTTCTTCACCCAGTGGCTCAACCTCAGACACAGACCCACAAGGATGATATTGTAGTTAGTTCCAAGCTTCGCTTCCATTCGTCATGTTCTGATCGCCTTTAGGTCGCTCAGCAACCGGAGCTACCACCTGCTCGCACAGCGCAGACTAAAACTATGCATACGCCAATACCAGACAAAACTCCTGCATCAGCTATCCCCCCTGCCGAGGCACACATCCATTCCTCCCGGGCTCCCCCCCCTCCAAAGTCGCAGGATCTGCAGCTACTCTCCAGATCTCCACCGGATGAAACGGCCCTTACTGTGATGGAGTCCACCCAAGTCAGATTCACTGCTGGCTTCTCGATCCAAACGATCGTCACAGGATTCCAGTCCTTTGGTTTGTCATCGACGACGTCCCTGTAACTGTGGGTCGCGATGCGATTGAACAGCTTGTGGCTCCTTACGGCAAGGCGCGAGAGGTTCGGTTTTCCCACGAGAGACAATCGACATCCACGGTGGCTAGCGTGCAGATGGCAGATTACCGCCAGGCAGTCCGAGCCATAAATGGGCTTGATGGAACTGATGCTTTCGGGCGTCGTATCTCTGTTCAGCTATCCTTGGGCAAGAACCGCACAAAGCGAATGCTTCGCGACAACTATGTCAAGGTTACTTGGCCGTTACCATGCAAAGCAGGATATGCAGGGTATAGCACCCTAGCAGCAGCTCAAGAGGCAGTATCAAGAGCTGACGGCAAAACAGAACGTGGCTACTGGATTACCGCGAGCACATATCAGAGCATACCAATAATTGATGCTTATAATGTTCGCTTTATGGGACTACCTCCAGGCGTGGAACAAAGTTTTCTGAACAAGTTCGGGCCATCAGAAGGTACCATGATGGAGCGTCCAAACTTCCAAGCTCCCAAGTTCGGAGTACCTGCTGTTAGGAAAACTTTGGAAAGCTTCGGCAAGATCCTCCAATTCCAGGTCGTCCCGCCCCCTTACAAGGACGGTTTGGTTCGCGTGTGGTGTCAGTTTGAATCTCCTGACGTCGCAGGCGCGGCTTGCGAGCTTCACCGGGTGAAGCAGCGTTCGTTGGGTATGGAGAAGATCTCTGTCCGACGTGTCCTCTCCGTTCTCGAGTATGTGTCTCGTACTCGGTTCAATCTCATCGAGCAGGATTTATTCCGCCTACGAGAAGAAGTATGGAATCACACGCGCGGAGCGCACATCGACATACTCTCTCGCTATGAGGGTGAGGAAATTCCTGTCAGGCTGGTGGCAGAAGATAGCAAGACGCTCGCTCGCCTTAGGGTCGAGCTCAAAGAGATCTTGGATGGCCAAATACTTAAGGAAAATGGCCAACAAGTCTGGGATGATTTCCTTCGTGGCGAGGCCGGCAACCATTTCGTGGAGGAGTTGCGCCGCCGCCATCCCCAAGTTCACATACTAGTCCACTTCTTCCGTCGATGCGTTCGGCTCATAGGAACAGTCAAACGGCGTCAACCAATCGCTGAAGCCATTCTCGCCCGGCTTGCCTTACTTCGCAAACATCAAGTGCACATCATACCACTTGATGGACAGGCGATGGGAGTTCTTACGAGTCCTGTCCTCGCCGCAGCGCAACAGCGATACGGGGAGGAGAACATCCGTGGTGATTTCCAAGGACATGCGCTTCTCGTGCGCGGCCCCGAAAGTCTCTTTGAAGAGGTACAACAAATTGTCCATGCGGTAAAGTCACGCCGTGTTGCCGACTTTGGCGACGACAATTGCCCCATCTGCCTGGAACCGCCGGTGACACCAGTGTCCCTAAGCTGCGGACACAGGTGGTGCAAGGCATGTTTGGTAACCTACATGACCTCTGCGGCTGACACAAGGTCGTTTCCCGTTGGCTGCCTGGGCAATCAAGGCAGGTGCACGGTGCTCATCCCTATGTGGACAGCGCGTGAAGTACTTCCTCCCGCTGATTTCGATGCTCTCGCGCTCGCGGCCTTTCATGCCTACGTGCAGGCGCGTCCTGGAGAGTATCATTACTGCCCGACACCCGACTGCCCACAAGCGTACCCCAATGGCCCTCAGAATGCCCCGCTATCATGCCCATCATGCCTTGCACGTATCTGCGTGTCGTGCCATGTCGAATACCACGAGGGAGTCACCTGTGCGGATCGCGAAGATGGAGGGGACCGTCTGTTCCAAGAATGGATGCGTAGTCACGACGTGAAGAAATGCCCAGGCTGTAACGCGCCCATCGAGCGCGCAGCGGGGTGCAACCATATGACCTGCACACGCTGTCACACACATACGTGTTGGGTCTGCCTCGAGACGTTCCCTCAAGGACAAGGCATCTACGACCACATGCGACAATTCCATGGCGATATCGGTCTGTAATTTTTTCCATTCCTCGGCTTACGTCCATGTACTGTATATTCTGTCTGACTAGATTTACACTGACTGGACTCTCTACCTACTCTTACCCACTTGTATTTTTCCCCTGCGCAATGTCTACATCTACCGGGATTACTCATACCTTGATGGTTCTATGTTCACGGTGCTTCATCAAAAGATTACTTTATTGTCATTCTATCAAACCGTGATTGACATGTACGTTAGATTAGGTCGTGTCGAAGAAAAGTGTTCCCTTGGAACCAAACCCAAATGCCTGGCAAGCGGGCGCATATGACGTGATACGTGAGAATGGCTACACACATAGGATGTGGAAAGTTAGAAGGAGATTTGCCCCTCCGCTAGAGCAGTAAGAGATAACAAGAACGTAAGAGGGAAGACGGTGAGAGAAGAACGAAATTCGACATCGAAAACTTGGAGATCGAAGCAGCGACGGGGCATGTGTATCACAGGTACACATAGGTTATGAACTGTGTGGATATATATATTCGTCAGTTCAAGAAAACGGTCGCCATATTCAGAAAAGCTGTTGGGTACTACTGACCTTGTCATAGGGTAACACTGGCGGCTGACCCTGCCGCGGCAGACTCTCCGGCAGCTCCCTCAGCGTGGGGTCATACTTGACGAAGTGGCCGAGGTGGTCCCTGTAGCCGTCCGTCGGGGCGGGGTACCCCTCGAGATCGGGCGGATTCGTGCGCCCGCGCGGCGCGTACACGACGTACTTGTCCATCGTGAGGTAGTCCCCGCGGCGGTTCCAGAACCCGTACCGCAGCGCACGACGGTACGAGCCCCGCGGGGGCTTCGGCTGCTGCGGCGGCGGGAGCGAGAAGCCCGGGTCGCGCCGCTCCTGGGGCGGCGTCGGGAGCGGGTTCGAGGAGGACGACGAGTGCGTGTGCGTCGAGGAAGCGGGCGAGCGGCGCGGCGGTGTGTACGTTCCTGGGGCTGGGTAAGTGCCGCTGGGGTAGTGATCGTTGGGGTGGTGATGTCCGTTGGGGTGGTGGTGGTGATGGTGGTGGTGGTGGCCGCCGCTGTGGCCACTGTATGTCCTATGCCGGTGGCTGCGGCCATCGGACGGCGAGTGATATCTGCGGTGACGCTGACGACGACCCGTGTCCGAGCCCTCCGAGTCGGAAGAGGATTCGGAGGAAGATGGGGAGGAAGAAGAGGACCGTGATGTGGCGCGTGACCGGCGATGCCGCGGCGGGCAAGGGGAGGGCGTGCGGCTGTGGCGCGGGGGTATAAACAGCGGAGGTGGACTCCCGGCTACGACAGTGGCCGAGGCCGACGACTCGGACGAGTCGGACGACATGGCGCCCAGGAGGGGACTGAGACTCATAACCGAACCAGAACCAGGTTCTTCTGCGAACTGGGGGAGATTCGCCATGGAAGACGAGTGCTGGCTAAGCGAGTCGGGACTGGATGGCACAACTGGCATCGAATGTTGTCTCGAGACGGGGGCCGCGAGGCGTGGTGGCTCCGGGATCGAGTAGGAGCGCTGCAAGGGTTGCGATGTCCTAGCGGAACTCTCGTAGATACGACCCGCCGATTCTGTTCGTGACATACGAGAACTTCGCGGCGCAGGCGTCGGTGAGCCACCGTCGTTTACCCTTGGATGGGCATTCCACGGGTGGACTCGTGGGGATGGGACTACGGCGTGTTGGGCACCGCTGAGATGTTTGTTTGCGGATGTGGACACCCCTGCCATATTGCTATTGCCACTCCCTTCGTCCCATTGCGTGACAAGGGGAGACGGCACCACCGGTTGTGACGAGTCATGACGATAGTGGCTTGGGGTGCGAACGATAGCAGGGGAAAAGGTTGGTCGCAGTTGCTTGACTGATGTAAATGACTCGCGCTGGTTTGGGCGCTGCGGAGTGGGGGCTGCGACACCTTGACTCCTCAGCAATGCCTGCGCGCTAGGGGTAGGCTGGGAGGGAAGGCCAGTGGTGGGCTGTGATCCTGGGGCCGTACTGGGTTGATGATGTGTGGCCGATGTCGTTTGGTGGGGATTGGATTGTTGGCGGACGTGAGCAGAGTAGACAGCGGGTGGTGGGAGAGCAGGTCTTGAGCCTGGTCCTGCATCAGCAGCGGACTGTTGTTGGTGCTGCTGCTGTTGTTGCTGTTGGTCCGGAGGAAGTGAGAAGTAGGCGTGAGACGGAAGACTGTGTGCTGGATGAGGACCCGGACCCGGGTAACTGGCACCGCCGACGCCGGCGGAGCCAGTTGCGCCAGTTGCGCCATTTTGCCGACCGGGCTGTATTCGACTCGGGCTTGGTTGTTGCGAGTGTGGGCCACCATTTGGATATTGAGGAGCAGCACTTGCCTGCGGCGCGTCGTCGTCGTCGTCGAGCTCGCGAGGAACCCATGTCCAAGGGGTATGGGGTGCCTTGTCCTTGCCCTCTCCAGACCCAGACTGCGTAGCAGGCTTCCTATTATTCGTGGACCGAGTTGAGCGATGCGAAACTGTCAACAAGGAACCAAAAAAAAAAAGAAAGAGAGATGCGTACTTGATATGCATGTTCTCAAGACCGAGCCCGTTATCGGTCAGCTTGGTGTCCCAATAGGATCGGTCGGGCTGCTTTTGCACCTGAGCAGGGTGATAGTATTGCGGGGTGATGCCCCATCCGGCGGGAATGCTCCAGCCGACCAGGTTGGGAGGTGGGTATGGTCCATGGGGCTGGGCACTGGCCGCAGCTCCAGCGGGGCCAGTGTACATCCATCTGCCATTCTGCCATTGCTGTGGGTTCACTCCCGGGGGAGCTGGGGGCACAAAGGACTGATGGGGGACAGGGCGAGGGATCGCGGACGCAGGGGCATTGTGGATCGTGGAGATGACGGGGGCCGAGGGCCAGGCTGATAGCGATGGGGGCTTTGGGCCTTGGGCAAACTGTGCGGTAGGCCAGGTGGGTTGTGGACGAAGTGGGTGTTGATACATCGAGGGGGCATCCGGGTTCGAGTCGACGGGAGATGGCTGTCGAGGTGAAAGGAGTCAGATGAGTGCGGGCAACTCGCAGGCCTGGCAAAAGGGAATACGATTTTTCTTATAAATTTAAACGAGAAACGAACATATTGGCTGTGCAGGGGGGGGTGCCGCACGGGTCTGCCGCGGAGAAAACGTTTGAAGGCGTGCCCGGACTACGCTCGCTGACGGAGCTGCGTAGGCGAGGACGGACGAGGACGAGGGCAGCAACGAGCACTGGGCCGTTGGACGGTCGGCAAAAGAGTGGACAGCAAGCGGTGAAAGGGCCAAAGCGCTCTAATCGGCCGGGTGTCAGTCTCGAGCTGGCCTCGTGTTTCTCACCTGCGTTGGTCTGTACGTTATCGGCCCACAGAGGCACTCCACTCCCGTCCACCAGTCGGAATGAGTCGACGTCAGACGACCAACCAAGGCAACCATCTGATCTAAACATAAACACCACACGTCTAGAAAAAAACTCCATTTCTCTCCACACACGGGAGCCCCTCCGCGATACGCGATGCTCTCGGGATCCACCTGTAAACAGCAGGTCCATTGCGGACAGCTGCACGGGACGGACGGCGCAGCGCACATACACAACGTGCCGAATAACCAGCGGAACCAAATTTCTCAAACGGAAACGGGCGACGCCATCAGTGCATCACGGCGACGCCGCACTCTCGCGCCTTTGCGTCTCACTGTTCAGTGCAATAGCCTCTTCGGTGCGTATGTAACACCAAGAACGCTGTGGGAAGGCTGCCACGTCTACGGCGCTGTATGGCTATTGTCCCCGTTTTAGCTAATTGTTGATGTGTTTGCACCTTGATCTCTCTGGATAGTCTAAGTCGAGTGGCGTCCCTGTCCATCAAGGCGCCGGGACGGTACGTGCCAAAAAAGATAGGGCGACGACACTATACAGGAACGATTATGTCTACCAATTCCAATCCTCGTCTTCTTCCTCTTTTGTTTCTGGTGTCGGGGGGGGCGTTCCGGAGGGTGCAGGTCGCGCAGACAAGGCAACTACATCAGGCATGATAGCATGACCTAGGGCCGTGCTCCCGGCGTCATCATCTTCGTCGATCAGTGACTGAGCGGGCGGCGCAGATGCCGGTGTCGGATTTGCGGACGAGGCCGGCACGAGCGCAGAGAAGATAGACTGCGATACGTCCGAGAAGAGCACAGAAGCGCGTTTCTGGCTCTTCGAGAATCTGCGCAAAACGAAACAAAAACAAAAACAAAAACGGAACAAGGAAACATCAGCTCAGGGGGACCAACAGAAGGGGGGAGGCGGGAAGCACCCCGCTTTTTTTCCACTTACGTCTGCCCTGTTTGCAGCTCTGCCAATTTAGAACCGACCGAGTCCACCCAGCCCTGGGCTGTTTCTCCGAGGTTCGCACGTCCGAGTCGCACACCGCCGAGAGGGTTGATTCCGGCAGAAATCGACATCGAAGATGGCGAGGACACGCTAATGCTCGCCCGCTGCCACGAACTGCGCGAGCGTAGCCTCTCACCCGTGAGCGGCCTGAGTGCATCTGTGAGAGGAGCCCGCGATTCACGCGAGCGCCGCCGAAGCAACTTGCCTGACGGCGGCGGCGGTTGCACCGACGACGTCGTGGGTGAGCGCTGCTGCTCCTGTTGTTGAGTGACGGAGGCAGGCTTCGGGCTGAGCAGCGGCGCCGGCGTCGCGCTCGAGTCTGGGGAACCGACGACGTCCCCAGGCGGGTATTCTGCCTTGACCGGGTCCGCCTTTTCCTCTGCCACGGACGACACGGACGACTGCGAGAGGCGGGGGCTCGTGCCCGTGCTGGGAGCCGAGGAGGACGCCGACGTAGTGGTCGAAGAGATGGAATTCGAAGGTGCCTGACGTGTCACGCGCTTCGCGAAGGCCGAAGATGGTGCACGCGTCCCGGGCGCGGAGGAGGTGAGCGGTGGGCTGGTCGTGACGGCTGCCAGCGCGCGCACACCACCGACCAGGCCGTTGAGAACCACTGAGCTGCCGGCGTTCGCCAGCGCTGCAGCGGACGCCGCCGACGGTGCGGGAGAGACAGCGAACGACGGTGAGGGCATATTGCGACCAAACTCGCGACGCACGAGGCGCTCCCATTTGCGCTTGAGCTCGAGAAGCTCACCCTCGTGCGTTGCAAGCTGAGAACGGAGGTCCAGGCACTTGGACTCCTTCTGTGCGATGAACTGGAGGAGGTCCGCATGCCTTTTCCAAGAAGCCAGTTTCGTTATTTTTTATTTTTTATTTGGTTCCATGAATGAAGGTTGTGGAAGAATGGAGAAACGGGAACGCACCTCTCCGCTAGTGTCAGTACCACAGGCTGAGGCGCCGCTCGCTGGGGCATCGAGCAAGTTCTGACATGACCCACTTTCTTGCCGTTATTCGCGCCCGGTAATGGTGCAACACGGTCGAGGGCGTCTGATCCCAACTGTGGTGTACGTGGCGTCCACAGACGAGGGCTATCGGCGGGGAGGTAGGAAATAGAGGATTGGCGACGCGAGGCGGGACGTCTTCGCGATGGGGATGAGGCGTATCTCTGCGAAGGATTATGTGAGGATTCTGATGGAGAGGATGTGGGTGGAGATAAGGGGGTATTTAGGCTAGTGGAGGAAGGTCCAGTAGGGGAAGGATCGTGTGCGACAGAGATGTCTAGGTGGCAGGGACCGACGGTGGCAATTGGTTCAAGGGGCGGACGACGCATCTTGGAGGATGGACGAGCAGTCTTTTCGGTCATGAGAAAAGAGCGTGTGGCCGTTGCCGGTGAGGAGGGTAACAAGGTAGATAAAGACATAGCGGAGGAAAGACAGACGCGCTTAGATAGGTTGTCAAGGTTGCTCATCACGCAGCGCAGCAGAGAATGGAGATCGAGGTCGAGGTCGAGGTCGAGACTCATCCGCGGGCAAGACGCTAACACGATTTGGGACTACCCTACATGTTGCCTGACTGGCCTGCCGGCCCACCACCGCACAGAATATCCAACCGCCTCGGGAATGGGAGGACAACGGCGAATTGCTTTATTACAATGCAACGGGTCCATCTAAACACGGCTTGCAACCGAGCTCTCGCAAACGCAAACTCCGAACACGAATATCTAGTGCTTCGCCCCCTTCTCCGCCTCCGCGATGAAATTTTTGATGCTTTCGGCCCTGTCAAGTCATCACTGACCTCTACAAGCGTGCGAAAAGGATCCAATGCGTACAATTCTTCCTCCTCCCTGACCAACGAACCGGTCGAGAATGAGCGGAGAGATTCGCGTGTCCAGGATAAAGAGGAAACTCACCTAGAACTCGACTCGAACTTTACGGAATCTCTAACCTCTTGCAGGGACTTTTTAGGGCCTGAATGTGCCTCTTTGCTCCCACCTGACGCTGCCGCATAGGACAAGCCGACAGTGCTAAGAAGTGTGCCAAGAGCAAGATACTCCGTTTTGATAGCCCGGCCAAGGATAGTGCTGGAATGTCAGTAATGAGACAACATCAGTACCTGTAATTCATAAGCATTGGGGATGAAAAAAGACTTGCTAGGACATAATGAATTGGGTGGTGGGTGGAGGTGTTGCGCTCAACGTCGGCGCCACGCTCACAACGATTCGGCAATACCCGGTTCAGAGACCGAGGGGATGGCGGATAATGTCCGAGCGTGAACTTTGCGCGGTGATGTTGGCCTGAAGAGGCCAAGTATTTCGAGGCCGCCTGGCGAAATGGCATCGCGTCTGACTACGAATCAGGAGATTGCAGGTTCGACCCCTGCGGTGGTCATCTTCGTTTTTTTCTTTCTTCCTTTTTTGTCTTTCACGTGCGACGCGTCAAACTGGCGCGCGCGAGACAAAGTGTACAGTGTGCTCTTCCCCAGTTCTTCCCCCTACCTCTCCTCGCAATCCCCGTTTGTTATATGCGCTTAACTCAAATACGCCGTTTCCCTGAGCGGTTCCTCTCGACCGTGCATCGCGGGACCGCGTTCGAGTACCGCGCGCTGGCTCTGCTCACGAAACACATGTCCATGTCACTCACGCGAGTGGGAGGAAGCTACGATGGCGGCGTCGACTTGATCGGCTGGTGGTGGGTTCCCGGAGAAAGCCCCGGCGCGACTTGTGCGTATCGCGCATAATATGCAAAGCGCACCCTCCGCTCAACCACGCGCTATCGCGCATCCCACCCACCCACCCACACCCACACCCACTCCCACTCCCATCCCCTCGTCCTTTTTACAGGCCCTCTCGACGCGTCTGCAGACCCGCCCAGGGGCGTCACGAACACCGCGAACAACCGACGCCGCCTGCGCGTCCTCGCGCAATGCAAAGCCGAGAAGAAGAAGATAGGCCCCGCCTACCTGCGCGAGCTCGAGGGCGTCCTCTTCCGACACACCGCCTACGTCTCCGGCTCTGCCAGTGCCAGTGACCCCCCCAGCGACCCGCCCCGACCCGCCGCCGCTACGAGCGCAGCTGCAGCCGCGGACCCGCCACCCGTCGCGCTCCTCGTCTCCGAATCCCCCTTTACGCGCAGCTGCCTCCTCACCGCGCACGCGTCGCCCCTCCCCTTCCTCCTCGTGCACCTCCCCCCGCCAAGCGACGACGCGGCTGCAGGACCAAGCGCCCTCGGCGCTATCTTTGGCAATCCCGCTCTCGTGTCCGCGAGGGGCGTGCTCGGGGGCCAGCTCGAGATCCGTTGGGAGCACGGCAGCAGCAGTGCACCATCGGGAGCGTTGGGCGGTGCCGGTGGTCGTCCAGGACTATGGTGGCAGGGTCGACCGTTGCCGAGTTGGACTCCGGACGTTGACCACCCTGACGCCGTGCTCAAGTAACGGTAGTCTTATGTGCTCGCGCCAAGAAAGCAAGGGAAAGATACATATTGTGCGACGCCAACCTCATTTTTTCATCCTTTTTGTTTTTGTCCTCATTTGCTTTTGTATTCGCCGTCCTCGCCGTGAGCTGGCGTCGGATACTGAGGTGAGGGTGGTGTATAATGTCTAGAAGGTAAGGGGTCACTCCCCCTCTTTCCGTTAAAACGCTTGACTCGCGCGACGCGGAG
The DNA here is from genome assembly GCA_022496215.1 of Russula brevipes. Classification (NCBI taxonomy): domain Eukaryota; kingdom Fungi; phylum Basidiomycota; class Agaricomycetes; order Russulales; family Russulaceae; genus Russula; species Russula brevipes. The sequence goes on along the minus strand of WTXF01000038.1, from coordinate 90,197 downwards.
TAGGTGGGAGAAAGGTACCACCGGAGCTACGTGTCGGGAACTGCACCTGAAGGCTATCCAGATGTCTCACATGAGCCATCTCTGGCAAGCTTAAGGAATAATCAGGCAATTGATCCATTTTCCCCCGGCTATCTACGGTTGGGCAAAGAAGTCGACGCAGGGTCGGGCTCCAAGGGGGAAAAAAGGGGTTAAGGAAACGATAACCTTCGTAAGCTCCATATAGTCATACCGCACCGCTTCCCGCATTGTATTCAGTCCCAGTTCCCGATTCCCAATTCATCCATCCATGAAATTGCTTCACGCAGCCGCACTCACGTTCTCCATCCCAACCGCCAGACCAGGTGTGGTCGGCGGCACCTCATTATACCGCGTGACGCGCAAGTGCTGCGAAGGCGGTATGGATCTTTCTTCCAAAGCGTGCGGTATGCCCCCATGCAGTACCCCGACACGCATCATGGACAATAGCTGTGGCACGATCAGCACGCGGTTCGATGGGGCATCGGGCTACCAAGGCTCGGTGGGCACTGCACTCACGTTATGCGCAGCATTCGAGTGATCATAAACCCCGCCAAAAAAGGCGGTCGAGGCATCTCTGCCGATTTGCTTCGCCAGCAGATGGCGGCCGCCGGGGTGCTCATCCAGGAACGCGCCGACGTCGTGAATGAAACCGGATATGAGGACCAAGGCTCGGGTCTGCGACTGTTCCTGGACTACGATTTACACGATTCGCGAAAGTCACGATGGATGAGCGCCGATGATACGTGTGAGCAAAGTGGAGAGGAATAGCCCACAGCTTTGATACGAGATGACCGGCAGGTCAACATCATCCTTGGGCCAGACCAGACCATCCTGAGTTTGACGAAGACGCTTGAGTTCCATCGTGAGCTGGCCCTTCGTAACCTCGTTATCTGGAAACACCTGTGATAACACCGCCGTATCAGCACTTTCAGAGCTTCAACTTTTCAACCTCCGAGGGCGTATGAGAAAGGGGGGGGACCGAGCTCGACCGACCTTCAAATGAGACGCCAAACCAATCTTGGCGCAGAACGCGATGAACCACTTGGTAGGGTCGTACTGGTACCACCGAATGGCGTTCCGATAGTCCGTCGGGAACTGGTGATGAAAATTGTGATAGCCCTCGCCAAAGGTGACGAAGGCCGTGATCAGGTGGTCCCTCGGCGAATGCCTGTCGTCGAACGGCGCTTCCCCGAGCCAATGCGCGAGCGAGTTGAGCGCGAAGATGCTGTGGTGCACGCAGCACATCCGCAGCGCGCCCGCGTACACCCACCCGCCCCGCCAATCGCCCCAGAAATAGCCCGGAATCGCCGCCGGGAGCGCGAAGCCCATGAGCACGATGAGCGGCACGTACCATCGCTGCTGCCAGCGCACGATCGCGCTCTTGCCGAGATCGCTCACGTCCGCCACGCCGGGCCTGCGCCGGGGCTTGACGAGCATCCAGCCGACGTGGCACCACCAGAACCCGCGATTGGCGTCATATGGGTCGAGATCGGTGTCGATGTAGCGGTGGTGTGCGCGGTGCCCGCGAGCCCACCATCGAATGGAGCCCTGGGCGGCACCGGCACCAGCCAGAGCGAGGAATACCTGCAGGGGCTGTGATGCGTTGTAAGAGCGGTGCGACCAAAGACGGTGGTATCCCGCGGTTACGCCTGGGAGAGAGAGAGGACGTGAGAATAAGATCTAGGATCAGAGCGATTTGACGGGCGTTGCAAGAGACGAACCGAGCCCAGTGAAAAAATAATAGAATATGGCAAACGCCGCAGTTTGCCAGCGGAGCTTCGTGGACAGTCCTCCATAGATTGCGATGGAAGGACTCAGGGTGAGGATAGCAACGCTGAGGTAGTTGAGTTCCTTCCACCAATTTCCCCAGGTGATCGGAGGGAGAGGTTTCGAGTTCTTCAGCGTATCCTCGACATAGTTATCGGGAATATGCATATCAGCTGGGTCCTCTTTGGCCTTCCCATCCTTTCTTTCAGAGGGATTTTGGGTGGCAGGGGTCGACATGGCCAGTGAGAACGTCAGATGGCTTGGTCTCGCGAGCTGATGAAAACCCAGTGTCTCGCTCTCTCTGTATAAATACTGCTCCCCGAGGTATTGTGTTGGGGCAGTCATCGCGAGATCACAGCTCTGCACCCCAACGCACGCGTTGGGGGATTTCTGCAAAGAAAGAAGGCGAAAGAGTACCGTAAAGCTAGAGCGTCTGCCACGAGGGGATAGAAGAGACGTCGAAGAGATACTACGAACTGATGTTTCCCACCCGCAGAGTCTACGGCATCAGAATATCAGAAAATGACTCATTGACGAGGATGCCGATCGGCGGGTGGCGACGGAGTAGCTGATGGTCGTCGTAGAAGAGTCCCAGCATCAAGCCGAACGACGCCGACCCTGTGAACGTGTTGCATGGATGGTACAGTGGCGCGCCGAGCCGGATTTCGCACCATGGGGCAAAGACGTCTATGCGATTCTGTAGCTCGCCTTGCTCTCGTCCACCAAGACAGTCGGGCAATGCGCACTGTTGGACGAGGAGGGGAGCCACGTCCGGGAATGCCGAGATGGAAGCGCGGGAATAGGCTTATAGAGGGGCTGACGGCATCCGGAAGGGGAAGGTGAGGTGAATTCTTGGAGCGTCATACAGGCGTTTCGCTCCGACCCTTTCTATCCCTCCCTTTCTGAATAAACATTGTTGAATGGCCACATGCAACTTTCGTCTGGCCGTCTCGAGACGGGGGTATACCCATCACCCCCTCTGCATCCGTGAAGATGTCAATAATTGTTGGGAGCAGTTCGGACAACAATTACTGTCATCAGATTCTACATCCACAGATGTCCGTCATGCAGTACCCTGCAAACGTTATAACACCCCCAGGAAGAAGGATAATTTCGTACTACTGTCTGTCATGCGTCCCAATTGACGACATCTCAACTGTCCGTGGGGAGCCCCGAGGAAACTTCTCGAATGGCGGAGGGAACCGGCATGGGTATGCAGTCCCCCTACCGGCATACGGGCGCCAGATGTTCAATCAGGTTCGGAAGATCAACGCCGATTAACACTGAATCATATCAAGGGTGGCCGTTAATTATGATACAGTGCGAATCAGCGAATCAGCCCGAGGGCCCAGAATCAGTCCAGAAATCCCATACCCCGCGAGACTACCCGGGGCATACATTCCTCTTGTCGCCTGCTGGGAGACACACCTTGGCATTCGTACCTCAACGTCGACGTCGACGTCGACGATCTGTAAATCAACAAAGGACGGTGAGGACTTGAAAGAAAGTGAGAGGACCCGCACCCACACGTGCGAATGCAACTCACGGAAGGTCAGAAAATCTGATAGGGATGAAACCAAACTTTCACATGTCGAGCGACCAGTGCCCATCAAGAAGTCCAACACTGAAAGAAAAAGACCAAAAAACCTTAACGCCGGCCGGGGGAATGCCATTTGTCAAACAACCCTGCGCCTGTGCAGCCAATGAATTGCCTCCGGGTTTGTTTTATGAGATGAGACGTTAGCGCGCGGTGCAACGCAAGCGCCGACGTACCAGGGGTACACCGCACTGCACGCCCCGCAAGGGGCAAAGCGACCGGAGACGTTCGGGACGGAAAATCGCGACTGCTGGGATCAAGGGGCGGCCGCCCCTCCCACCTTCCTTCCTTCCTTGGCCACCGCCGCCGTGTTCGGATCTGCCAAGAGAGAAGTTCGAGTGCCACGCTGGTGTGGGACCGACGGCCCTTTTTACAACGGAAACAAGCTCGACCACGACGCGCCCATAGAAAAGTAGACTGACGGGCGTGCATTCCATCGATATCGTTATGGCTGTTTGCTGTTGCTGTTGTGATTGTTTTGTTCTTCTTCTTCCCGCCCAGGGTGCTGGCGACGGCGGGTGCGTTAATAGGGCACTCGATGAGTTTTGTCGCGGTGCACAGCAGTTTGACAATATATCACTATCATCCACATATCCACATTGGCATCTGTCTATCAGACATTCATTCGCGGGGATGCCACTGACGGGATCAAAGGAAGCCAGCCCCTAGATGTTGTGTGCGCAAGCCGTCAACCATTATTAGATGGCAGGAAGAGGCCCAGGACGGGGGTGCATCATTACCAAGGATTTGCGCAGCTGGAGGAAAGAACGCGGAATATCAGAAGGTGGCGATGAGTTGGAGAGTGATCATGATGTGCAATAACAAGTCAGAAGACGCAGTCGGCGATAACCGTTTCCGCCGAGCGAAGTACAATAATGCAACGCAAACCTCCTTGTGAACCACACGGCGAACCGCGCACATGGCTTTGCGTGCCTTATGCTGTTCGTCCCATGTGAATCAATTATCAGCACCGCGCGGTGCCACGGTCAAGCACACCTTTGTCGATTAGGGGTTCTTGCAATTTTGGGTTCGGGACAAAAAAACAAAGAATTCTCGCCGCCCAGCCGTTCCAACACCGTACATGTGTCTCAGCTACAGCTGTGCTGTGCGCAGCTGTACTATAGCCTCCGTAAAGTTGTTGTCTCTACTGGCCAAACCTTCGCGGTTGCCCCATTCCTATCGATGTAACCCGGCTGACTCGTCCACGGAATCCGGGTATTCTCGGTTCGTCTTCGACGGGTGTCCTGAGACCACTAGAACAATTGGATTTGCCGCGGATGGCAACAAGCTGTTTGAGTGGGCACGCGAGGTCTCAGGTAACGACGACACTACTGTAGCAGAAGCATCATTACCTGTGCCGTCACGGTCTGCACGCAGGGCAACCCTTTTTTTTTCGGCCGCATATACAGTAGTCGTTCAGGGAATGATTTCGGTCGGCTCTTCGTGTCATCCGACCTCGTTTCCGTAGACATATCCGAACGACCCTGACAATTTGTCAAGAAGAACGATTCTGCGAACCAGCAACGCATCGCTTGGGTAAAGTATTATTGTGAAACAACAATCCATGTTGCCCAGGCCTTATGAATCCCGTAATGCGGAATTTCGCAAAGCATACTGCCATATTCTATCTGCTACAACCCAGCCATTACTAGCATTACTACTTCAAGCTCGTGCTCACATAGTAACAGCTCCACGTATGCCATGAAACGATCCAGATGTTCTGTGCACCGATCTACGTTCAAAACCATCATCCCGATATCGGGTGTGTTGTCCTCATTTCATTACTCCTCTTTCATTCATTCGATTTTCTACCTCAGCCGAGCATGCCCTCACCATCTGACATCGCGGTAGAGCTATATGGGCTCGATAGCTCGCTGTGCCTTGCCACACGGAGGCGTTGTGCTGGAGGGACGGCCTTGTCTTCAAGGCCATGCGGTGCACCGCCATGAAGAATACCCACTCGCATCATAGAGAGTAACTGTGTTCTAGGCTGTCAGGCGTAACAAGTGACTGACAGGAGGTAGGGGCTTACGTTGTGGGCGGCATTCGAGTGATCATAGACGCCACCAAAGAAGGCAGTTGAGGCGTCCTTACCAATGTGTTTCACGAGCAAATGACGGCCACCGGGATGTTCCTCGATGAATGTGGATACATCATGAATATAGCCTGCTATGAGTATCAATGGCCGCTTCTGCGATTGTTCCTGGACTGGAGAACACAGGTTAGTTACAAGTGAGACTGGAGCATTCACACGGACTCACAGCTTTGCCACGAGATGACGGGGAGGTCAGTGTTCTCCTGAGGCCAGATAAGCCCGTCCTGTGTCTCACGCAGACGTCTGAGTTGCATCGTGAGTTGCCCTTTCCTCACCTCATTATCAGGAAAGGTCTAGCGAAAACGTATGTTAGCTATATTCACAAAGAGGTCAGGAAAACAGTCATCCTACCTTTAAATGAGATGCAAGACCGAGCCAACTACAGATTGCAATAAACCATTTTGTAGGGTCATACTGGTACCACCGGATGGCATTCCTGAAGTCCGAGGGGAACTGGTGGTGGAAATTGTGGTAGCCTTCACCAAGCGTGACTACGGCAGTGACGGCATGATCACGGGGAGTGTGCTTGTCGTCGAACGGCGCATCTCCAAGCCAGTGGGCCAAGGAATTGACGCAAAATGTCGAGTGGTGGACAACGACAAGACGAGCAGCACCGGCATATACATACCCCCCACGCCAATCGCCCCAAAGCAAACCCGGAATGATAGTGGGGAGAGCAAAACCCATGAAGAGGATGAGCCAAATATACCACCGGTGCTGCCATCGGACCACCTCATTCTTGCTCAAGTCAGAGACGTCTGCAACGCCGGGTTTGCGCCGTGGCTTCACGACCATCCAGCCAATGTGGGACCACAGGAGGCCGCGATGAGCATTGTAGGGATCAAGATCGGTATCTGTGTACCGGTGATGGGCGCGGTGTCCGCGGGACCACCATTTTATGGAACCTTCCACAGCACCGGCACCAGCGGCAGCAAGAAAATACTGCAGTGGCTTGGACGCATTGTATGAGCGGTGGGCCCACAGGCGGTGGTAGCCGGCGGTGATGCCTAGAATGGACATTAATTAGCACTCAAGACGCCAGAACGATGGTTTGGGAAGGGGAAATTGAAAGGTGTAGATGCTCACCCAAACCGGTGACGAAATAGTAGAATACCGCAAAAATGGTAGTCTCCCAGCGAAGTTTGGTGGTAAACGCGCCATAGAGAGCGATGGATGGCGTTATGATGAGGATGGCGAGAGATAGGTAGTTGAGTTCTTTCCACCAGTTGCCCCAATCGACGGGCGGTAAAGGCTTGGTGTTTTTGAGCGTGTAGTCTACATAGTTGTCAGGAATGTTGAGATCAGCTGGAATCTCGGCATTTCGGAGGTCTTTTTCAAGCTTTGCCGTGGTCAGATTTGAAGACATCACGGAATGATGGAACCGAAAAAACGAGGGAGCGTTTGTGGCACTGGTTAGGAGGCAGGTCACCGCACAAGCGGCTTATGTACCTTCAGTTCTAACCGTTGGGGCCCCGGCAATCTCCCCAGGACCGCATTGGGCACGTTTGACCATCATGCTGCGCTTGCACCACACTCACAACTTGAAGTTGTCTCTCCTTCGTTTCCTTTACCACCCGGGAACATGCACCTCACCTCGGGAGCCACTTAACAATCACGTTAAAAACCTGCATCTGACGGCCAGCCGGAGCGCTCCCGTCATTCCCGTCTTCGGCTGTAGGACGGCGCCTTTCCCCTTCCGGTTGTTGGGGAATGGGGATCACGTGAGCGCGTTTCTTTGGGGTTCCACGGGTTGTGAAGTGACGTTCTTGGTGACGTCGTGTGAGGAATGCGCATGATTGTGATCCATAGCCCGCTTGTGCAACGCAATGCGTTTGTATGGAATTCCATTATGCGATTTTCCTCATGTGGCTTGAGTGAGCAAACGCATGGAGCGGCGTGTACTACGAGGTGCGTTTTAAACCGTGCATATGGGTGCATCATTGGTAAGCAGAATGCCTGGGTACCAGACCTGCCTATTTTGGCCAGCACGCTTTACCAAATATTCGATCGACCTCTTGAAAAAAAACAAGGATTCAAGGAACAGCTTCAATATAATGGACTACGGAGACGAATTTGAATTGCTACGAAGCTTCGACGTGTCAAAGGGACTTGGGTTCACCACTGTACGTCAGAGTACTGTATTTTCCGGCTTGACAAGGGCAATATAACTAACAATGCGGATTTCATTCGCTTCATTTTCCAAGATGAGGAAAGCACGAGGATCTTAGTAATTTGGAGGTGGTACCAACTGCTGCTGAGAGAGACATGCGACAACGGATGTAAAAAAAATGCTGTAACCTATGCGCTAGCACGTGTTTCGCTCAATGGGCATATCCGACCAGTTCGGAATCCGGAGATTGCCTGTCTTGGTGCACTCGCGCTCACATTTGACCAGCAGACTAACGCAATGGGGTTCAGGAAGTGGCAAAGGTCTAGTATCAGTAGTTTAATATGTTTTAGTGATTGCGAAATGCAAAGCATACGGCCGGTGTTGCGGCCGATACCTCCATATTGGAGTTAAGCTAATTCCAGATCCGCGCCCGTTTGGCGCAACTATGAATGTGAACGTGCTGGGAAAGGGTGGTTCAGAGCGCGTGGTGGGTTTGATTGCAAGATATGTGATGAACTGCGTCCCTTACAGCCAAGTACGAGAACCCGCCCCCGGGAGATGGGTCAGATACGGGGGAAGAGGGGGTGAGAAAAGAGAAAAAAACAAGCTCGTTACTGATACCTGGCCGTGTCCGTGACTCAAATGGTTATCTGGGCTCGGATCAGAGGTGATTCGGGCCTGAAAGGGAAAAAAAAAGGGTTGTCAAAAATTTGTGAGGGGTTACACGCGCAGGTAAGGGGCATCTCCAGAGCCATCGGGCAGCTTACGACCCAGCATCGGTTTGACGCCCTAAGTTAGGTATTATGAATGTCCGCGCCGCGAAGACGGCGCACCGCCTTGCTGGGCAACGGTGACAGACAGCTCTAGGCGGTGTTCTGAGAGAGCGAAGCAGATGCGCCAAGTTCAGGTACTCATGTGTCGCCGACGACAACGGGACCATGGTCCGTCCAATCGACTTGACTCGTAGCGGTGTGGTGGGAGTTGCGGTCGGAGCTGGGGGGGGGATCGACGCTTTTGCAAGGGGTAGGACACAATCGCCCGGGTAGAAGAAGGTCCGGCCGTGGGATTTGGGTTTTTGGATTGGATAGGAGTACAACGCCCGCTCGCTCGGTGATGTGGTTGTAACGACGGTTGGGGGATGGTTGATCAGAGAGAGCGAGGGAGATCTGATCCGGAACGTAAGTATGAGGTGCCAAACCCTCGCCCTCGCCTGGGCGCGTGAGTGGGCTCGGCTGAACCGATATACGAGGACGCTGACCTTTGTGTTTGGGCGCCACTGCACAGATCAATTGAGTGCGCCTAATTTGATTCGTGCGTGCACTTGTCAGACGTCGATCACGCATCTCAAGATAGGATCTCAGCCCTCAGGAAAAGGCACCTTTCTATGGAACTCGGAAGGCCCACACGCACGCTCCTCAGCCGCCGCCTGCGTCCCATCCCCGTGCTAGTCGGTCGCCATCGATTCGATTCTTCCCCACAAATGATCGTACGTACATATATAAGTTTTCCTCTCCGGCCCTGCAACTGCCTCTGCCCCTGCCGACCCATCCCCCCCTCCGACGTCCCCAACCATGATCTCCTCCCCCTCGTCCCCCTGGTCCACCCTCCCAGCGGAAATACAGCTCACAGTCACCCAGCTCCTCGACATCAAGACCCTCCTATCCCTCTCCTTGGCCTCCCATTATGACCGTGCCCTATGCCTGCCCGCCGTATACAGCGTACGTTTTGGCTCGCGCTATCCCTGGGCACCCAATGATATGATGCTGATCGACCGCTCCCATCCCCCCTAGTCGGTCCCCATATCGTCCTTTGCCCAGCTCCAACATTTTATGGATCACGTGCCGGTCGACCATGCGCACCTTATCCGTGCCCTCGATATCAGCACGGCAGGCAGCAGCTCGGATGCTACTCAAGCAGCGTGTTCCGACGCACTTCGTCGGCTGCTTGCCCTCACTCCTCGCCTCCGGTCCCTCTCTCTCCACCTATCCACCGAACTCTCCCCGCTAGCGATATCGTCCTTCGCCGAACTCGAGCAGCTGACAGATCTCACCATCGAGCCTTGCCGAGATGCGATCCGTTCTTCATTGTGAGTCCACCTCGTGCGTCATCCCGCCGGGCTTCCATTCTTAACAGCGGAATCAGAAGCGAGCACACTGTCGTGGGCATTGCCCTCGCGGTCCCCAACCTAAAATCACTCTCCATTACCCGCATCGCTCGTTCCCTTTCGTGTCCAAAAGACAACACACACACGTGGCATAGTAGCCCACCGCGCCACCCACCTCCTCCCAGCAGCGGCACCCCCCTCCCCAATCCGGCGCCAGCCATTCTGCCCGGCCTGCTCTCCATTCCTACGCTGCGTCATCTCGCTATTCATAACACATTCCTCGGAGATCCCCTCTTCGCATCTGCCGATCTGGCTGTCCGCTGCCAGCTCGAGTCGATTGAGATAGGTGCGTTTGAGAGCGCATCGCCATCGGAGAATGCAAGATGGGGCACCCACATTCTTCATCGTGTCGGATCTCACCTGCGCAGTGCGGCTCTCAGTTCGGGCGTACTCTGTGCCGCGGATCGCCTCTCCCTTCCCGCTCTCGAACACGTGCGCTTCACCCCGCTATTTTCGCCCTCCCACCTACCGTCCACATTGCGTGTGTTGGCAGCTGCCAGCGGCTCTTTACGTCATCTTAACGTAGAGTGCCTCACGGTGGATCTCGAAGACGTATGCGAAGAGCTTTCCGAGTGCGTCGAACACGTCAACGGTGGTCCGTACAACCTCAGATTGCGCGTGTTCCCGGCCCTGGAATGTGACGTCTTGGCTGAGCCTCCGGTCACATCGGACTGCGTGCCAGTCGCCTCGTTGCTGGATCAAACCGCCCAAGACGCTCTTTCCCGTCTGGAAAATGCCTTCAGCTCCGCTGGAACCCCTATCTCCATCTTGGGCAGCAATGTGGTCCAGCAGGAGGACGAGGAGCAGGACTGGGACGATCTGACGGTCGTCGATGAAACCGCTGTTGGTATGGAGATGAAGGGTACAATTGGGGCAGAAGATCCGTGGGGACAAGTCGGGGTTTGGTGAATTTTCTATTCGAGCTAGCCGCCCTCTTTGTGTGTGTTGTGTCGCCTTCGCCCATTCTTCTCTGGCCAGCCATAGAAACGGTGGTTTCACGGACCAGTCTATTACCACACCTTTTTTTTTTGGTTCCTTTACAATGTTGTAAAATCGAAATCCTATACCCATGCATGTTGCATCATCCACATACGTCTCCGACCCGTGTGCTCCCTCTGGTTGGTCTTCTTCTTAAAATGGCCACGCAGCTTGCCACACAGTAACGCCACCGACATTCCCGAATTAGGGTTGAAGGAATAATGAGGGTCCCGAAATAGTGCCGTCGCTCACGAATCACAACTCGATGATTGATACAATCTACGGAGGTACAAATGGCCGAGGGTGACTGACTGACACAACTCCCAGCGCTTACATCAGAGCTCGCACTACTACTGGGCGATGCGCACCCTTCACTGCCGGGGATTGAGCGGTTGAACGGATTCATGCGAAGCGATGCTCAAAGGGGAAGAAGGCGCGCGCGGGCTGGCGCCGGGATCCTGAGCACGGTCACGGTCACGGTACAGCATCCCATCCTCCGTGCTCGTCTCGGACCATGACACGAACGCCACACCCCCCCCATCGGAGGCGGCAGCAGCAGCAGACGCCATCATTCTCATCTCCGGCGGCTTCTCTTCGGCGTCGTATCGGGGCGTGAGCACGAAGGGCGTGATGCCGACTGCCAAGGGGGCGTGCTTGTCAACGCGCGATCGAGGCGTCGAGAAGTCCGGGATCGTGCCGACGTCGGGTATGAAGCGGCGCGTACCGAGGAAGAGCAGCAAATTGGCAAAACCTGGAAGGGCCGGCGACGGCGGCAGCGGCGGCGGCGCCGTGTGAGAGATTGTACGCGGGGGTAACGTGGGATGCAACACAAAAAAGAAAGAAGGGGGGAGTGGGGGGGGGGAAAATAAAACGGACCTCCGAGCGCGAATACCATGTCGGCCACAAAGGTGAAACCGTGCGGCACACCGGCCCCCGCATAGCTCGCGAATCGCGCAATTGAGATTGGGACGATGAGCAGTGTGTATGTCACCTAAAGAGCAGGAAGGAAAAAAAAACCCGGTCGCACGGACTTTTGTCACACATACGCACACAGCGGCCGTAAAACTCCACGTACGGGATACCTGGGAAACGGTGGGGAAAAACCGAATCAAATGATGAACGGAAAAAGATGTGAGGTGGATAAATTGGGGCGTACCAGACGATGATCGCGGCCATCTTGACGGTGCACGAGTCGAGGTAATCTCTCGTAAATGCGAGTTGCCAGCTTTCGCAGCGGGGGACCCATCTGAGGGACCACTTTCCCATGGTATCCTGGATGAGGTTCCCCCGAACGCGGAGAAGGACCGTCACGTAAAGCACGAAGCTAAAGAAAGCGGACGTCCATTCCTGAGTGCAAACAATGCACCCGCCGTTCATATGGGTACCAAATGTGTGCCTCGCTGTTTAGCCACAACACTCACAAGCATGTATTCCAGGAAAGTCTGCGCGGCAGGGTATTGATCTGTGATCCAGCACCTTGCATAAAAATTAGCGAGTATCTCGGGACGGGCGGACAGGCGGCACACCAGAATCCCGCGGGACCAAAATAGGGACCTAGTGATTTCTTCTCGATTGCCAGGGGGCCGATGGCGGTGACAAATGCGATGAAGGTCCATCCCAGGCCGAACGTGAACCACTTGCCGCGCATCGATATGCGCGACCGCAAGAAGAGGAGACGAAAAGAGTGCAGAGCGAGCGCAAACGACCTGGAGAAACACCCGAGTCGACAGGCAATGTTACGATTAAGAGGCACGTTTTGGTTTCTTACCACACAGCCGTACCGACGTTGCCAGCTTGCTTGATTCCACCTAGAAATAGACAACCGAGAAGCTGTCAGTCCCCGCACTCGTCATCTTGAAACGGACGCCGGCACACCTTGAAGACTGCACAGCGTCCCGGACTCGACCCTGCCGAGACCTACCCACCGGGCATTCAAAATCGTCCCGATGGATTGCAAGAGATTGGACACGAGCAACGAGCCGAAGATGACCGGGATATGAGTATAATTGCCGAGGCGCAAAGGCGGCCGGGTGACATTAATCTGGGGGTGACGTCGGTCAAGGGTCCCGTGGGGAGGGAAAGGGCGCCCACTCACGACAAGCAGCAATAGCACGGAAAAGAGGGAAAGGAACGACGCCCCGACAATCCCCTGTGGAAGGTGCGATAATGATATTGGACAATTGTTTATTGACCGGCAGATTAGCTTTTGGGAACTTACGGATATGAAGCCTCTCTGGAAGCTCGTATAAGGCGTAGCGAAAGGACCGTTGGCTAGCTCCGAACTGACTGTGTTGACGGTGCTCTGGGGCTGATAATCTGGCGCCTTGGATATCGCGACACCCATAGGTTGAGGACAAAGGAGAACGACCAGTCGTCTCCGTAGGGAGGGGAGAAGGGAAAAGAGTATCAACTCGGAGTCCCGCTCGAAAGATTTGAAGAAAGGAGCCACTGCCACCTGCTGCCCCTGAAAGATGTGATACCCGTTGGCCAGGACAGGGATGAGGTACCACAACCGTATATAAGCGAGGCTTGATGTTAGGTGTCGGCTCAGTCAATTCTCAGGCGCATCCGCCGCTGGTGGTCCCGCCGAGTAGAAAAGGTGAGTTTATCAGACTGATTTTGATAACGGCAAGCACAGCACATACGAATACTTTTCATCCTTGTCTGTATGTCCCGAGAGAGCGCCTGCACCAGCCACTCGCCCCGGGTCGAGAGGAGGCATGATCGTGGGTTTGCTTCTCACAGCCAGTCACGACTCTCGGTTTCTTCCCATTGGCGGCGCCCCTGTGGGAGTATGATAAAGGGCGCTACAGCGTTGCTGCCATTATCTTTGCTTTGATACGTTCAATCATCCTCGGTCTTGAAGGGTGCCTGGCATCGGAGGCAGTTCCGAGTCTATCACAATCTGGTGATTATCTATGGAAAAAGCGTGCAGTGCATAGATTATCAGAAATGCGATTTATTGTCGATCGTACGAATGTTTCGTTGGCCGTGTGGATACTGGCAAGCTTTGAGAGAGTATACTGTAAGCGACGACTGGAGGGAATTAGTGGTGCTGTAGTTTCCTTTTCACCGTGACTAGACCGGCAGACCGAATTCTGATGGCTGACGGAGGAGCTCGATGAGCGGGCGAGTCGAGTTGCCACGCCACAGTAAGAGTCTTCTGTCTAACAACCAGCATTCACACCAGAAATCTCAGTCCTGACAGCGAGGTGATAAAAAAGCTTTCAAGTTCCTGGTAACTCGTGTGGGGCCAGAAGGTACATCGAAACTGGGGTGGTACATGTTGGAAGTGCAGCCGCATGTTGCCCAACCAACCAAACGATTGGATAGGGAAAACCCACTAAAGTAGAGAGGTACTGTGCGTACTTCTTAATAGCTTCCGCCTCGTTTGGCGCTGAGAACGAGTAGATAAGAGACTCGTGATCGTTCCTTGGTACTGTAGAACAACTACACCCTTCTCCGCCCTCTCTCGCCCCACACCCTTCTCTCAGGAGTACGCACCATGCTATAGGTATAGCACGAACGACGCGAAGCTGATTCTTCACTTCAACCTGAACAAAGCCCAAGGTATCCGAGTCGCTTCGACCAGCTCCAATAATTGAGTGGTTACAATATTAATGGAGATACCCCAACACCGTAACCAGACGACGGCGGGTGATTACGTTAACGCGAAAAGCGCGATCACGATTCACGGTACGAGCGGTATCACTTCACTTGATGGTCGTCAAGGGCCTGATCAGCTTCTGAGAGGTTAATATGCGTTGCTGTCCCGTGGCTTGATTGTTAGCCATAGATTGTTGTTTCTGAGGGCTGTGTCTAAATCTTGCCATCCAACTCCTTGTGATGTACGTTGGCTGGCTATACCAGAAGAGACGCCGTGTGAACCCATGAAAGCACAGAGTTCCTCATGTTCCCTAGCGTCAACACTCCCATCCACCCACAACCATGTTCAAAGCTGAAGAGCCACCAGTGGTCTTGTCGTGGGCCAACCCGCCTGCAGCAAGTTCCGGAGGCGGTTTTGATCCCAATGCTGGGCATATGGCGATCGACTTTGATCATGCAAACGAGACCGTGCCACTGGCATGGGGAAGTCAGGGACCCCCGCCGTCATTCACCCCGTACGTCGCAGAGCACAAAGTGTCGGGGGACGAGACCATCTCCCATGACCCTCACTTGAACGAAGACGGTAGGACACCAGCACACCTCCATCATCACAGCGGCATCGGCTCACATTGAAGCGGTCAGGCGAAGCACTCTATCGTTTCTTGCTCTCCCAAGCGGAGACGCCGCCCACATTCCTCGTCCATTGTCTCGGCACCCACACCGAAAAACGCCACCGCATGGTCAGCAACGGGAACGGCGGCACCAGAAGAGAAACGTATACAGAAACGGTGACGGACTTCAGCTTCTCTATCGGACAGCGTGTCCTGCCGCAGGCCACGCAGTGGACCGTCGGGGACAACGAGCCCGTCTTCCGGGGCCACATGGTGCGAGAGACCGGGCTCCCCGGCTCTGCAAACAAAGCGGAGAGCGCCGCAGTCAAGAAGTTCAAGGAGTGGTCGGAGGAACGTACCGCGCGGGGGCTACCACCGTGGGTAGGCCCGCGCGATGCAGCGAGCCGGGAGCCGCGTTACGATAATGCAGGTGCTGCGGTGCTGGGACCGCGCGAAACAGACGTGCTCAAATCGTCGTGGACGCTGCGCCAATGGGCAGACGACTATTGCAACAGCCGCGCGACGCTCAAGGAATTTGTGTATGAAAAGGTAACGTCTCGTTTTCGTTTCCAAGAAAAATAAAAGTAAAAATAGTTGCCATCGTCCTGAGCTGATGGTACGCACACACGCTGCAGGTCGTTCATGGCTGGGACCTCAGCGTACTCGACAGAAACATCCAAGGCGCCATCCGATCTACTAACTACAGGGGCGACGTGACCATCAATTTCAAGGTGCGCGACAACAAGGTCGTCGTGCGACCCGATGGGAGACTCTCGCGCACGCTGTCCAACAGTTGCTTGAAGTTTCTGCTCATCATCACGCTCGTCTACCCTTTCATTTGGTTGTTCCGGCGCTTCAGCGCGCGAGGCGGCGGCCGCTGGACTGTTGCCGGTGGTGCGTATGCGCTCAAATGCTGGGTGGTTCCCCCAAACGATGCAAGGCCAGGTGCGGGGCCCGATGTCTTCCAGACGCCGGCTGGTCCGAGGGTCCTCGTCGGGATGCAGGAAGGCGAGTGGTTCCGGTCGTGGGAACACACGATCAAGCGCTCTGCGTCTAAGCGTAAAGTCGATTCCACCCCCATGTATTGATTGTTCCGTCTCGCCATTAGGGTAGAGCGTTGTATCTGCCTCTGTTCGTGACTTGCATGACTAGTTGAGTGGCTGATCGAATTCTAACGAGCAGGTTGGGTTAGTTGCCGCAGTGAGTGATCTTTGCGTCTGACAATTAGCGTATTTACACCGATCATCGGTGACTTGTATATCCACGATTGTGGAGGACTAGGCTACTGCATGACCATCGTAGTATTGTCGCTTTTGGGATCACAGGCACGTCGGAATGGAGTATATCTACTCGTCCACAAAAAGTATACATTAGCTCCTTGTGGTATACCACATTTCAGTTGGACACTGGCAATATCTTGACTGAAATTTCACATTGGCATCGCCTGCCCGATGCCGCGTCTCACTGCTATGTATGGAGCCACTCCTAACAGCGAGGGGTCGAAAAAGCTTTCCTGAAACTTGTGTGGGGCCAGAAGGTTTGATTTCCATGATGAAGCAGGTACATGTCGATTGGAGTGGCACATACCACTGGCATGACAGAGGTGGCAGAGGTGGGGCACAGTTATATGGCGCGAAGCTGACTCTTTCGGTCGACCCGAACCAAAAATACTTTATCCCGCTCGACCGTGAACGCGAGACACGGGTAACTGGACAACGGTGCCACGCGCAGATTGTCTTAACAACAAGCGTCAAATTACGTCGAATTTTTCAATTTTGCACCGAAAATGGGAATGGGGGAATCACGGTCCTCGGCGAAAGCGGCAATGCCTTGATGGTCGCCAAGAGCCTGGGAGGAGAGACCGAACACGTTGAACACTGGCCTTATATTTGTCCGCGCCATCGCTTGCGGTGGCGGAAGTCCGTTCTGTTGATGGGCTGTGTCCCTGTCTCGCAGCCAGACCCCGCATCGGGATGTGCTCTTGCTGGCTATGCCCACCACCAGTGGCACGCGTCTCCCCCCGGAGCTTGTCCCCCAAGGAGATACGTTGTGAGCCCAGGAAAGTACAGAGGGGGCTCCTCACGTCCTCTCTCTAGCGTCAACACTCGCAACCCCCCACGACCATGTCCAAAGCTGAGGAGCCACCAGTAGTCTTGTCGTGGACTGGCGAGTCTGCATCAAGTTCCACAGACGTTCCCGATCACGGTGCTGGCCACATAGCGATCGACTTTGAGCGCGCAAACGCGACCATGCCATGGGGAACTCAGGGCGCGCCGCCGCGATTCACCCCGTACGTCGCAGAGTACAAAGTGTCGGAGAACAAGACCATCTCCCACGACCCCCACTTGAACGAAGACGGTAGGACACCAGTATCATCTACAGCAGCATCGGCTCACATCCAAGTGCCAGGCGAGGCGCTCTATCGCTTCTTGCTCTCCCAGGCGGAGATACCGCCCGCCTTCCTTGTGCACTGTCGCGGCACCCACACCCGCTCGGTCCCCTCGGCCTCCGGCGGCTCCACCACGGAGACCGTGACGGACTTCAGCTTCTACATCGGACAGCGTGTCCTGCCGCAGGCCACGCAGTGGACCGTCGGGGACGACGAGCCCGTCTACCGAGGCCGCATGGTGCGAGAGACCAGGCTCCCCGCCTCCGCAACCAAAGCGGAGAGCGCCGAGATCAAGAGGTTCAAGGCGTGGTCGCAGGAACGCACCGCACGAGGACTACCGCCTTGGGTCGGCCCGCGCGACGCAGCGAGCCGCGAGCCGGGTTACAGAGCGGGTGCGGTGCTGGAACCGCGCGAAACAGACGTGCTCAAATCGTCGTGGACGCTGCGCCAATGGGCAGACGACTATTGCAAGAGCCGCACGAAGCTCAAGGAATTTATCTATGAAAAAGTAAAACGTCTTTTTCGTTTTCGGGGGTTTTTTTCATTTCGGAAAAAAAAAATTGCGATTGTCCTGGGGGGCTGATGGTACGCTTACAGGTCGTTCACGGTTGGAACCTCAGCGTGCTCCACGGAGCCATCGAAAACGCCATCCGATCTACCAACTACAGCGGCCACGTGACCATCGAATTCGAGGTGCACGCCAACAAGGTCGTCGTGCGACCCGACGGGAGGCTCTCGCGCACGCTGTCCAACACGTATTTGAAGTTTTTTCTCACCATCACGCTCGTCTACCCTTTCATTTGGTTGTTCCGGCGCTTCAGCGCGCGAGGTGGCGGTCGCTGGACTGTTGCCGGTGGTGCGTATGCGCTCAAACGCTGGGTGGTTCCCCCGAACGACGCGAGGCCAGGCGTGGGGCCCTATGTCTTCCAGACGCCGGATGGTCCGAGGGTCCTCGTCGGGGTGCGGGAGGGCGAGTGGTTCCGGTCATGGGAACCGACGGTTCGGCGAGCGGTTTCGGAGCGGATGGTCAATGACACGCCCATGTATCGACCTTTACCTGTTCGCGTTGCTGCTGTTCCGTCTCGCCATTAGGGAGGAGAACATTTGTATTGTATTTGCCTCTGTAGTATTATTCGCTCGTGTCAATCAGTCGTCACCTCGGGACAGCACGCGTGTACACATCGCGGAACAATATGGCCGAGCGAGGTAGACCACCTGGGAGCTGGCCCAAGACTCCCCCAACACTTACACGCCCACCACACACAATAGCCAGTACATAACCTACCACCCCCGGCAAAGCTGGCCACACTAACCGGGCAACGCCCGTGCAAACCAACACATTCAGACTGTATTCAGACTGTAATACTGCTAGGTGACCGCTTCTGTGTCTTGGGTACATGTGCGGGATATAAAACCGGATTCAAAAAAAAAAACTTGCCAGTAGTGGCGCTGAAGATGGAAGTGGACCTGTCGGTGGTGTAGTGCCACGTGCCACGCATCAAGCTTGCATCAAGAATCGATGTTCGTTGTGCTTCGTCTGTCGAGCTGTCTCATGTCTTTGACAGGACTGAATTCCCAAGCTTCTGACCCGCCTGATTGGGATCTCAAGTAAGCTCTCCGATGTTTGTGTATTAACTTCATCACCGGGAGCGAGTGACGCCCGGAGCAGGAAGAGCCCTAAGTCAGTGATAAGGTCACCCAGTTACCCATCGGGGCACGACATCCTCCTCGTTACGGTCACCTCGGGGTCCGGTCAGTGAAAGGAGCTTTGCGTGTGTGCGCGCATTTCACACCCGTGCTCCAGATAGCGGGCTTCCCCGAAGATGATGCCACGCATTATTACACTCAAAACGTACTTGTCACTTACAGTACACGCGCTCGTCCATGCAAAGAATCCGAAGCGATAGACACCCAGCCAACCTATCTTCTCCCCCGCATGTTGAGTGGGGCCTGAAGGGAGCCGATGCTGCGCTACGACCCGCTTGCCGCCGACTTCTGGTTGACCTTCGCAAACTCGGTTATGCATCTCCGTTCCAGTGCTCGCCGGGTGTCGCCTTCGAGAAAAATAGGATGTGCATTTGCTCAATGCGTATCGTGCATCAGCTGAACTACGCCCTGCCAACAGTTGCAAGGAAGTCGAGATGTGGCTGTCTTTTGCCGAACAATGGCACCGCGGTTTGTGCACGACATTACCGGGTCTTTATACATTGGACAAGCATTGGACAAGCATTCTCGGACACTGGATCGGAACGTACTCGCTGGCGTAAGGAAGTCGGTGCTTCTTGACACTTTCCTGACCGAGGCGAATGACATTTATGATGCCGGGAAGTCCGTTGTCAGCGCTCAAACGGGCCACGGCTAGGGAGGCGAAAATTTTGCGGCTAAGCGATATTGATCATGAAGAGGTTGGCGTTGCAGATTGGTCAGACATCATAAAGGGGGGACGCGAATACCAGAGACAGACAACTGGGATCGTAACATATCACCCCGGGGAATACGGGGGATGGCAAAATATTACAAGCGGCGACAACTCAGGTAGTGTGTAGCGCGTGATGCTCCAGAGTCGACGGAACCGTGGGCATCGGAGAGGAGGGGAGGACGTGGTGTTTTTTAATTAGCCCCACGGCTATCGAGGGGCTGGAACCTCGAAAGGGGGGGGGCGAAAATCTGCGACGCTTGTCGTTTCACTAGTGCGTGCCGAAAGACACGAAGTTCTGATGAGAACCGGCCGATATTATCATATAGAGTATCTACATGGGATGCTGTCGCAGGCCGTGACATATGGGTGTCCCTGCGACAAGGACGCATCATGTGGAGTGACATAGAAATGCTACCGCTGCTAACTTAGAAGAGGGTCTCAATTAAAGTCAAGAAAGTTTTTCGGCTTACGGCACCGAGGGAGCCGCGCCAAACACGCCCGCGCCATTAGGGAGCGCACCGTACCGTGTGTCACGGGCAGATGTCCTTGCCGCACCACCATTTGATTGATATGGCACCGTTTAACATAAGCTGGCGTCAGGCGCCCCCGGCACTCGTTCTTAGGGCCTAGAACGTCCGTCGAGAAGTTGGATGATGCGTTTACATCGTTTTTCGCGGGGGGCCTAGAACAGCGCTACCGTTACTCTCAACAAGCGAATAGGAGGGTCTCGAAAAAAACATTCCAGGCGGACGCTCGGATCCGGGTCCCCCGGGAGTGCCCCACTGCGCAACGGCTTGCAGGCAAGAAAAAATGCGCCTGATCGCTCTGCGCAGGGCGTTGATTGGGGTTGGCACGTTGACACTTATCGGTTGTGCCCGTGCCCCGTCCGGTGCCCGTGCATGTGCCAATTCGAGTGCCCAAACTGTGACCTAATCCATGCCCGCCCGATTGCGCCCGCGGTCAGCTTTGCGAGTCTAGACAATCAACAGAACCGCAGCTCCAGTGGTTTATAAAGATTGGAAGCTCGGCACCTCGGTTCTAACAACCCAAAGTATTATCTGCTGCAATTATGGCCGCACCATCGAGACCTGTTTCCGGAGCCCTGCACGTGATCGACAAATCGGGCAAGGTGCCTTGGTGCAGCGGCGAGGCTCAACACCGTTCATCATCTCGCATATCTCTCAAGCTTCATCATCCCTCCTTCCATCTGCCCAAATGGCGTCGAACAAACCAGCTGCAGGCGTCCCCTTCTCTCCGGGTGCTACTCCAAAGTACGTCCTCCAACGCTTCCTCAACGAGTAGCCCCCAGTTTTAATTGACCCAATTTTCTGCCCCTCCCTCCATCCAACGCTATAGATATTTGAATGACTTTAGCAAGGCACTGGCAAGCGAAGTTCGTATCCTTCTCCAAGAAGTTGGAAAGCTGCGCGATGAGCGACGTGCCCTGCAACAGTACGTCTCAACCTCCCATCCTCGCTTCCCCCCAAACAACACCCTCTAACCAACCACCCGCAGTGAGATCGCAGAGCTGATGGCCGTCAAAGCCAAGCACAGCGCAGGCGGCGAGTACTCCCCAGACTGGCGCCCCAAGGTGATCTTGCCCCCATCGCTCCCGATTGTCGTCCGCTCACCACCTTCGATTCAAAGTACCTCCCCGACGAACTCATGCCCCCGCCGGGCCCGCCGGGTCCACCGGGTTTCCCTCCCCCCGGCCCTCAAGATCCCCCGCCCATGGACGAGTCCCTAGCCCCAGAGGGCCCTGCCCGTCCCGGCTGGCGCACCGTCATCAAGCGCCCCGAGCCCTCAAGCAGGCGAAAGGGCAAGGCCGCAGCGGCGGCGGCGACACCACCACCTCCTCCGCCCCCGGCCATCGAAGCACCCCGGCCGGAAATGCCGTCGTGGGCACAGTGGAGACGTGAGCATTCATACAGTTCTCTGACGGCCCTGGGGCCTTTGACTGATGGGCCTGGAATTCCGCAGCGAACCCCAATGTCCACCCTGTGGTCCGTGGTCCGCCGCCGTCGCAGGCCGTGGTGGCGCCGCCTCCCCGTCAAGGTCTCTTTGGTGAGTGGCGTGTCTTTTTTTTTTTACTTCGTAACGTGCTGACATCCCACACACAGGCCCCGTAACACCTCCACCATCGTGAGCGGCATGGCTCGAGCGCTCTTTGCGTATCTGTATTTGAAACCGGAAGTACACGCGTTTCCCATGCTCGATGTGCATTTTTCTTGCCCACACACCCTGTTTTACGAACCCTACGCTTTGATGAGAAGTATTGTATGCTTGTAGCTTAGGTGTCTGAATTCGAGCCTTGTTTTCAAAACGTCCTCTAGTTGTGGTAAATATTCGTTTCATTGTAAGTTAGCTGCATATGGATATATATCTGCGGCACGCGCCAAACGAGATCGTTGGTCGAAGACGAATTGTCAATATTTTATTAGCATATGAGATGATGTCTGGGCGAGTCGATGATACATATGTTAACGGTGCGTGAGAGGTTTATGACAGATATATACAGAGCCCACTTTGATTTTGTGCATGGTACGTGATGTTTGCGATACATTTCTGAACATTGCTGGGGCCCTTGCTGTAATAAATGGAATTGCGGATGAATGAATGCCGTTTGAGTGCTGGGCGAGAGCGTAGGGTTGAAAGATGTGATCGAGCAAGGTTTGTATTTGGGAAAAAGAAAAGGAGATCAGCTCGTGTCATCGCGAAGGTCAATTCGCACAAAGAGCGTCGAGAAGAGGAACTGCGACACATGGGCATCATACAGGGGCAAATGGCGGAACCCTAAAACGAAAGCGTTGCGTCAACCCTCGATCCACTGCAACGCGCGTGAGTGCGGGCCAACGAGAGATCGCACCTTCGCGAAGGCACGCCAGTGACACGCAGTGTACGGCCAGCGCCTCATTCTCATCATCGCCGTCCTCGTGCACGGCAAAGCGCACAAAAACAAGCTCGCGCATGTCGCCCAAGACTTCGAACGGCAGGCTGAGCGACTCTTCCCATATCGGGTTGAACCAGTTGTTCTTCACCGTGCTCGTGCGGGACGATACTTGGAGCGCCGAGGTGCTTACAGGGGGCGACGAATAGAGGCCCCAGTCGGGGAAGTGCAGAGAAACCTCGACGTAAGGATTGAGAGCGGGCTTGTCCATCTCATGACCGTTTGCATCTTTCGGGAGCGGGAGCTGCTGTGCCGAGATCACCTGGACGTAACCCCATGCATCAGGACTCAATGAGACACAATAAATGCTGGTACGTACGGTGATATCCAGGTAGTGTCGCGTCAGTTTGCTCAGCAAGCTCTTATCCTGCGACCTGAGAGCAAGCGGCTTGAGGACGTATCCGGATCGGCCGTTACGCTGGAACATCGCATGATTGATCACATAGCCAAGATCTGTTCAGTTGTTGTGAGTGGGTTACCTGACACAGATCTCAAGCTACTCTCACCATAGGTTTGCCAGTTGAGAGCAACAAGTTGCACTCCAGCACTCCAGTATGGCTGAGGAAGGTAATTGGAAGACGAGACGCGCGTGCCCTTCGGGTATACCCGTACAAGATGTGTGCGATTGTGCTTGATGAGATCGTGCGTGCCATCGCGCCTGCACATCTTGTTGGCTGTGTTTTCCGAGAGGGAGAACACATGCTCAGGTGCATAGTGTTCCTTCTTGTTGATCCCACGGCACTTGACGCCAACCGTGTACACAAGCAACGAAAGGAGAGAAATAGACATTCGGACCTTCACTTTGTCGGCACTGGAAACTGGGCTCGGGGGCGATTGCCGCCTGAGAACATTTCGTGGCCTGGTAGTTGCCTGCGTGGATTCCGAGAATCTTCGTCTTGGCTTGAAACGATCCGACCTCGACTCTGGGCACAACATGAGTATGAGCCGTTCTTTGAGAGAGGCTGGGGACAAACCAGAAAATATTTCGCTGTCCGTAGAAGTCTCTGCAGAAGTCGTTGAAGGCTCCACATCAACCGAGACGACATTCGGCTGCAGTTCCTCGTTCTCTGAGACATATAGATTCTTTGCCTACACGCAAAAATTGGGTTGGTATGATCACGGGACAAGATTCGAGACCTACTTTCAGTAGAATACGCCCCTTTAGATCTTCAGGGCTTGGGAGGACCGTAATCTTTGGACGGCCCTGCGGCGGGGCACTTACAAGACGCTCACCAAATACCTCGTGCATGATCGATGCAATCATGTCTTGCTGCGGAATGCCGCAGTGGACTTCCGCCGAGAGGATGATCGGATATGGCGAGACCACGAAAGCATACTTCGCAATGGCTTCACAAGCCTTGCGTAAGGACACCTTTGTGGTAAGGGTCTTGCCATGGTAGACAGCCGGTTCCTTGTCACCGTCATAGATATCGACTAGAGCGAAGATCAGACAAGTACAGAACAAAGACAAACAGAACATGCTCACGTTCAACGCTGCGGCAACTGTGAAGTAACGCGCGAATATACCCCTCGATTGTGCTATCGCCAACGAGCTGGTGCCCGACGAGGTAGGTATTATGAGAAGAAGAGACGTAGTAATCGCAAAGCGGGCGTGTCATATCATGATGAATCGACCCGTCCTGGTCAATAAAGGCCGAGTTACTTGTGGAAAGGAGGAATGCCGTGAAGTCCTCCAAGGAGAGAGTCGTCGCCGAAGTAAGGTCTTCGGGGGTCGCCTTGTTTGGGGCGGAGGAAGCCTTATCAGGGCCATCACCAAGAAAGACGTCGGGCAGGAGTTGAACTGCCTTTGGCACGCCATTGTCTGGCGACAGAGTGGCGTAGTGGAGGAAGAGACGCTTCAATTCCTCCGCATCTGCATTTGACTGGATTGGAGGTTAAAAGCGTTCTGTGAAGCTAATTTGGAAGGTCTGCTCACTTTCTGATACTTGCGCATGAAGTGCTCAAACGTCCGGAAAGAAAAGCTTCCTTCGTCGACCGAACAGAGCCTCTCGTAGAGGTGCTTCACTTCTGGTCGCGCTTTCAACAGCTTGACAAAGCGCTTGAAGTCGTCGAAATCCAGGAATCCGCGCTTCTGCACGTCCGCTTGCTGTGCCAGGTATCAGCTCATCGCAAGCGAGACAGGACAAAGGAGCACATGCCCTGAAGCGGCGAGAGAGGTCGTCACGTGACGGATTGACGTTCAGGCGTTTGCAGAGCTTTTCAACGTCTTCAAAGGACAATTTCTGGTCAGCCTGCTCATCGGCAGCCTTCCAGTATTGCTTCGCCCAGAGGGCCTCACGGAGGTCGAAATTACCCAGGCCGCGCATGAGAGTCTGACGTACGGCGCATAGCTCGTGAAGGGTAGAATCCCACATTTGAAATACGTCAACCGAGGGGGCAATGACATGCCATAGTTTCCAGCGACCGTCGAGGGTATAGATAATGGTTAACCACCGATTCTCGCACTCCTGAGATATCTGGAACAACTCCCTGTAATATCGCGCGTCGGAAGCCGTCCGCAGCTCCTTGACATTCTCGATGGGTACTATGGAGAAAAAAAAAGACTAAATCAGGGAGATCGTTTCTATATCAAGAGAGACGTACTGATCCTATGTTTCTTGGATTCCCAGATGATTTGGCCCAGATCAGGATCCAATCTGAAGACGACTTTCTTCTGTTTTCTACCAGAGACCTTGATCATGGGTGTGCCTGTCTGAAGGAGCTCTGGGACGGTGATGTCGACACCCTGCGCTACAGGGATGTCAAGGGATATGTCCTCATCAGTCGAGGGGGACGAGGAAGACGGTGATATCATCGGCGAGGAAGGTGCGGAGAAAGACGCAAGGGGTATGTTAAGTGAGGATAGGGGGGCTAACGTGTCCCGCGGTGAGGAAAAAGGTGAGTGGGGAGTGATCCCGATGGTGGGGTCGTTCGGGGTAGGCGCGTTATTATCGGGCGGAGAGAAGAGAAGACTGGGCAGCCTGGCAGCATCGACCCGAGACGTGGCCGGGATGGCCGCGAGGGAAAGGCTTCGTCCGTGTTTCTGTTTCTTCTCACCCGATTGCCATTTACGGACACCACCACTGCTGGCACGTCGAGCCAGGGACACGGCCTTCCTCCCAAAGGTCACCAATCCAAGTCGTGGGCTGACACCAGCAGACCTGCTACCTGCGCTGTGACTCGGACGGGGGGAGAACCCCGGGGACGGAAGCCGCCGCGGAGACGGAGACGGAGAGGGACGCGGCGTCGACGGTGACTCGTCTTCTTCCGTGTCAAGTGCACTCCCGTTCAAAACGACCTGCTGCAACTCCGGTGGCAACGGTCCGCGACCCGTGAAGATGTTCAGAGCGCGTTTGAGAGGGGAAATGGAAGGGGAGTGCCCATGGGTTTCCTCAGAGCGGGGCATTAGAGGAGAAACATCAACGGGAAGGAAGGGGAGGGGGGAGAGCGGGCCTCGAGGGATTTTGCTCTATATAATATTATCGCGGATAATGCTATGAATACTTGACTCGAGTCAACTTATCGGGTTGTCATGCCGGACGCGATGAGAGGGCGGTGTAAAAGGTCGAATCTGCCTTAAGCATTAGTACAAAATGGCAAAGTTGGGATGATCGATGATTGGTCGCGCGCCTGCGTCATGCCTGCTAATGGTTGAAGAGATATTCCCACTGTGTACTGCATCTGCACCTCCATCTCGCTGCTTCCAATCCAGAAACGCCCACCCGCGGCACATGCCCGGCAAAGGCACATACCGGCGGGCGTCTTTCCGAGTCGAGCGACGCGTCGGACACGAAACCTCGGTACAATCATTGGCTACAGTACCCTTTGTTTTGCAGGGAACGACATCGACTTGTGACGCACTTTGCCATGTGCATTGCATTTACCAGCCATGAGGTAGGCAAGAGTTCAACAAATGCACAGTCGCCCATCACGAGCAGGCTATCCATCCCCGGCCTCCTATAGCATAACCTACTAGTCTAATTCAAGAAACTGCGTACCGGGGCAGCGTTACGACAACTTTTACGATACCTGGTGTCACTTATACTGTACTCAGGTGACAAACCCCTGTGCGTTCGTGTGCAAGTTCGGGCAGGGCCATCGTGGCCATCAGGTCCGCCTGGACGATCCCCCGGAGCACCGGTAGAATTTGCCCAAAAGTTACAACCTCGTTTCCCACACACGCGCCGGATTCGTACTGCGGCTAGTCCACATTGGGTGTAACTGGACGAGAACAAGAACATGCGTTTAATTTTTATTGAAAGAACGAGATTAGTAAGTTACTGGGACACTGCAAAGCGGGCGGCCCGCGTCGTATTGGGATTTCCTTAGGACGGTAGGTAAGCGGTGTAAAGGAACTTGCATGTGTGTTGCAATGATGCTACCCTCAATGGCAAAATGACTCGTCATCCCGTTGAGGCCGACAGATGACTCATCGCCTCATGGACAACAAGTACTGCACAGTATCGTATCATAACACGCACGACGCAGTCCGCAGTCGCCAATAGGAACCAGTAGCCCGCAGGAATGGTACGTCAACTCCGAAAAGGGGTCCGAAGCTACAAAGAATCTAAAACCCTGCAGATGAACCTTGGAAAACCTAGGGTTTGTCGTACGGTAGTGTGTGTTCGCAGCCCGCATGTGCTTGGGCTTCAAGTTCTCCATTCTCCGGTTATCCACCCACAGTTAGCGAGAGCCCGTGATGCACGTGGTAAATGGGGTATAACGAGAGCAGCGGAGGGCCAGTGGCATGATTGATACCCTTGATGATACTTGCCCTTATAGTTTGAGAATCTCGGAGGTATTCACACTGGAGAACTTCTAGTGCTGTAGGTTACGTGCCATTGAACCTGATCCGTGATCGACTGGTACCTTGGCACGGTGGCACCAACAAAAAGGGCTGAACAGCTGAGCGCTGAGGTTCCTGGTTCTGGACGCTTCTGGTAAGTCGTGCCAACTTGCCAAACGTCGAGCACAATCGATGCGAGCCACCGAGAACCCGTGGGTGGCATATTTGGCGCCCATCAGCCCGAACACGGCTGCCCGGTAATTTATCCGTGTTTGTCCACACCCAATGGCCTCAACCCCACCACCAAACCCAAAACCAGCCTCCAGCGAGGACATCGTTGCTCAAAAGGTGCGCATCTCCCCCGCCATGATTCAGTATATAAACCTGATCCTGAAACGGGCACAGTATGACCGCTGCTGTATGTATATGTTCCCTTACACCCTAGCATCATCGTCATCAAGCTCATGATCTGCACGCCCGAGATAGTGGCGGATTTACTAGTAAAATCGTGCGTCTCTAAATGCCCCAACCTCATAGTATAATAATTAACCCGAGTACAGTGGTATCGGCTTCAGCGTTGGTGTCGTTGCGTCTGTTATCCTCTTCCGCCGTGCGTGAACAATCGACGTTTTGTCCCAACATCACACACGTTTTCTCAAAACATTGTTTCAGGACGCGCATGGCCCATCGCTCTCTCGACGGGTTTTGGCGCGGGCGCCGCCTATGCCGACTGCGACCGGTCGTTCAACCCAGCCCGCATCGCTGGCGTGCGCGTTGTCCGTGACCCACCCACAAACTCGAAATAGTCTACCCTCTCCTCCCTCCTCCCCCATATTTGGTAGATTAATAATAAGTACGGCGATACTCTGGTCTCACAGAGATAGATAGACCTTTGCACGTAGCGTACGCTCTGCCCTGGCGGGTCTAAATCCCATAGACGCTACTGCTATCCCTCTCCGCGGTCATTTGAAGACTCCTCGGTGTGAAACTCGAGGATTTTCCGGTCTGTGTCGCGCTCTCCGGGACGAGGTAGCTTGCGCTGAGGTTCTCCGAGCACGAGTCGTTTGTATAGGACCACTGGTGGGGGTTCGTATGTAAGCAACTTCATGTGAGGTGAGAAATTTGTTGCGCACCAGATGTCGCGGCCATGATGGGCACAGTTACAATGATGGTGCGAAGGCGTTGGCCCTGAGGCGACAATTTCTGTCTGCCCATGATGGTGCTCCTTACGGCTGGGTCTGCCCAAAAAAGTGCGCACAAGCGCGGAACGACGGAACTGGGCCACGTGCGTGGCAGAGACGGGCCACTACGGCACACTTAACGATGCACTACTGTAGGTCTGCAAACCCGAACCTTCGCCAACACTGCATTGCGTACAGAAATACTGCCCCCATTTTTTTTACTACATGTGAACAACGAGGAGTCGCTCTGGTATGTCGGAATCCTCGACTGTGGTGAGAAAGCGGTCCAACTGTAACACACCCTCCACTGTAGAGAGACGACTTTCCACCTGGTGCCACAATTGGAGACAAACCGACTGCCAAAAGGAAGGAGACTTACATTCCACACCTTTGTCTCGATTCCAATCTGGGAAATTGTCGGACTGCAGCTGCGAACGATGTCCGACACGTGCGTGGATAGACAGCACCAGTGCGGTCGGCCCACGAGACGGATATGCACTGTGCGTAGATGCGTTGCCTGCGCTAATCTCGGTAAAAGGGATTCCTGATAATTCGATATGTAAGCGCATCTCCGAAAGAGAAAAGGAAAAAAAAAGACCATTTCTGCATGATCTATGACCATGAAGAGTTCATCCAACCTCGGGCAACTACTGCATATATGGTCGACAACGTCAAGACCGATGCACTGTCGGTGGAAAGAAAACCGGACAAGGTGGTCACGGTGCTGATCGACGATGTGAACGCAAAATGTGTCTGCGAGGGCCCCCTCTGACATCGGGTGGGGCACGTAAATCTGAAAGACCTCGAGGGAAGATTGTTTGAGGAGTAACTCAGTACCATTCATCCATACATCAGTCGAGGTTTTGGGATGGATAGTCAACGTGAAGGAGCGCAGTGATGTCAAGCCGCCCGCTTTCGAGCAAGCGCCACTTAGCGCCAACGTATCCTGCTTGGAGACGTCTAATCAGCTAGGGCAAGTAGGTCCGGGGTAATCATGCGGAACTTGCAAATGTGGGGGACAAGCTCTCGAGGCTTAGCTCCTTTATATTTCTGACGTTACTTCTTATCATCGACCAGACACCCTCGTTCGTGACTCTTGGACACCCAGACAAAGAGAGGTGCTCTAGTTGGGAAAGGTATGGTGATAAAGACTCCAAGAGGCTGTCGGTAACGTGTATATCTTCCTGGCTTATGAATGAATGACCCAGTCAAACGCATGCATAAAGCATAGGCATGCCTTGCATATAAGCGTTAGACTTGTCAACGACCGTACAGTGGCCGGAAGCCAACGTGGAAGTATCCTGAGCACGGACACGCTGGGCATAATCAACGAGATATTGCTAATGTGGAGTAACTGGACAAGATCCATGGGTTCATAATCCCAGGAAAGTTCCCCGTTGATGGTGATGTCGGTTAGTTCGGGGCATTTTCCAAGGCTGGTAAGAATGTTGGATGTCAGGGAGCCATATCTGGTCCATGTGCAGGCCTTGAGTTGCACACAATTCTCGAGTCCTTTGGCGTACCAGTCCATGGGCTGTTCGTAGAGGTGATCGGATCCATAACGTTTCGGGAAATCCCTGATTTCTTTCGCCCATCATGTAGGTATGTAAAGTTCGCAGTATGTGAAAAGCAAACCTAATCCGTGGACAAGGCGAGCGAGGTTGGGACACTCCACAAGAGTTCTGAATAATTGTAGCACCTACGTGAAAAGTTCAGTCTGAACCTGTTTCTGAAAGCAGTAAAAATTATAACCCTAGATTTTGAGGACTTGTACCAAGGAAGAATGGCGATCCGGCGGTAGAGGTTTGGCACGGAGAAAGCATAAAAGGTGCGGTTTACGAGGCACAAAGAGCCTAGGTACGCAGGCCTGAGTAAGTGAACTACAATCAGAGGCAGGATTTCAGGCGGGAGATCTTCGAGGCGTGCCATAACAAGTACTAGTGCTACAGTACTAGCGGGTCTTCCATGGTCGGTGCCGAATATCACGTGATCAAACTTGCTCGGCCAGAGGAATTGCGGTTCTCAACCTCAACTGCCAACGTTGTGAACGTTGTCGACCACTTTGTTCCTTTTTTCATCTTTACCATGTCCGACGTCGAAGAAGAACGATATACAAATTATGCGCATATAGGCGATGATGAAGAGGAACAAGAGGACCAGGGAACCTCTCGTCATGACAGTGGCCGCAAACCCCACAAGGAACGGCGAAGAAGAGAAGAGGAAGAAGAAGAAGAGGAGGAGGAGGGTGATGGCGAAGAGGATGGTGAAGATGACGAGGAGGATGATGACGATGATGACGACGAGGGAGTGTCTCGTGGCGGCAAGCGGCAAAAGGTAGGTAGTCATCACTCACAAAGAGTTGACCGCCCACCCACACTGAGGCCATCGTTAGCGCCGCCACAAACGCGCTGCAGTTAACCGTTTCCTTGATGTAGAAGCAGAGGTTAATGAGGATGAAGATGAAGATGAAGAAGACGAGGAGTATGGTAGAGGTGCGTTCAGCTACTTTCTATGATACGAGTTTCTCTGACTCGAACTCAATCGCAGACGAGTTCATCGCCGAGCCTGAAGGCGAGGGTGATGATGAAGACGGCCCCAGGAGATCAGTCCACCATGCTCGCCTGGATAGACGCGAGCGGGAACTCAACGACCAAGATTTGGCACGGATAGCAGAGGACGTTAGCCAACGCTACAAGCGGGCTGCCGTTCGGTACACTGGAGACATGAACGAGGTTCCTCAGCGCCTCTTAATGCCCTCTGTCCAAGACGCCAACCTTTGGCAAGTGCGGTGTAAGGTATGTACTGGTTCTGGGCTCTGGCCCATACCCCATGGCTGATGATGCCACTCTCAGCCTGGTCGTGAACGAGAGATCGTTTTCAGCCTTATGCGCAAATCACTGGACCTTGAATTCTCCAACCGTCCCTTACAGATTCTTTCTGCTTTCGAGCGCGACTCACTCCCTGGCATCATCTACGTTGAAGCTCGCAGTCAGAAGCAGGTCAGCGAAGCTTGTAATGGGCTCGTTGGAATCTATCCCAGTCGCGGCGTCACCCTGGTACCCATCGATGAAATGGCTAGCCTGCTTTTGATCAAAAAACAGGAAACAACCGTCAATCCAGGAAATTGGGTCCGCATTAAGCGAGGCAAGTACCAGGGAGACCTTGCCCAAGTTGTGGATATCACCGAAAATGGGGAGGAGGTCGGGCTCAAGTTCATCCCGCGCATTGATCTCAACCCCAAAGATGATGTCGTCGTCGATGGAAAAAAGCGGAAGAAGACTGGTCTCGCAGCCTCTGTTGGCGTCCGCCCGCCACAGCGTTTCTTCAACTATGAGGAGGTGGTAAAGGTCTATGGTCGCAAGATGGTCTCAAGCGAAACCAAGCCTACATCTTCCAAAGTGACACGTATAAAGATGGTTTCATCGAGAAAGACTTCAAACTCAGTGCGATTGTGACGGAAAATGTCAATCCCACGCTAGATGAGATCACGCGATTTGCACGGGGAAACCAAGAAGGCGAGGGCATGGAGAATACTGTTGACCTCTCTATTATCGCCGAAGCGTCACGGAAGGCTGCAATAGCCGTGCTACAGCCCGGTGACCACGTTGAAGTATTCGAAGGCGAGCAAGCAGGAGTTCACGGTATCGTCGAGTCCATCAACTTGGATGTCGTTACCGTAAATCCCGTCGGCACGTTCGATCTCGAAGGACAGAAGGTCCAAGTACCAGCGCGGAGTGTGAGGAAGCGATTCAAGCCCGGAGACCACGTCAAAGTGATGTCCGGGAAGAACGCCGACGAATCCGGTCTCGTCGTTTCGGTGTCGGGTAACATCGTAACTTTCCTATCGGACATGTCTATGCAAGAGGTTGGTCGGTCTGGCACAACCACTCTGCGTCGCTGAGCTTTCCACATTCGATAGATTTCTGTGTTCTCGAAAGACCTTCGTGAGGCTGCAGAGGTTGGCGCGGGCACGAACATCGTAGGCAACTACGAACTTCATGACTTGGTCCAGCTGGAGTAAGCATCCTCCCTTGATGAGTATCTCTCGAGTGTCTCACCCGTTGCCAGCAACCAAACTGTCGGTGTTATCTTTAAGACAGAGCGAGACTCTTTTCGAGTTCTGGACCAAAATGGACAAGTGCGTCTGGTGCAACCACACCAGATATCCATGCGCCGTGACTCCAACCGCGCCATCGCAACAGACTCGGAGGGATATGAGTTACGAGTCGGTGACAACATGAAGGAAAATGAAGGCGAGGTGAGAGAAATTCTCCCATTTTGCGCATGTTCTTAACCGTTGGTCCCTCACATTTGCCTTTGTAGGGCCGGAAAGGTCGTGTTCTTCATGTGCACCAATCCTTCTTTGCATTCCTACACAATCGCGAGATCATTGAAAATGGTGGTGTCTTTGTAACACGAGCCAGGTCCCTTGTCTCCCTTGCTCCAAAAGGGAACATCATTCGCCCTGGTACTGACCTTTCAAAAATGAACCCCGCTTTGAGTGGTGGTGCCGTCACAGGCGGCATGGTTGGCTCAGGAATGGGCCGCGGCATGCGAGATCGGCTCATTGGCGTCCTTGTCACAGTGATCAAGGGGCCTCAAAAAGGCTATGTCGGCACCATCAAGGACACGAATGGCCCTATAGCCCGTGTAGAACTCAACACCAATAATAAGGTCATTACTATCGAAAAAGAAAGGCTGTACCGTAGAAAGTAAGTCCATTGATCTTATATACAAAGACTTTTTTCTCATAATCGTCCAGCAAGGATGGCAGGCTCGAGCCGCTTGAGGGTGGTCGTGACATGGGTCCTCCTCGTGGAAGCTTCGGTGATGGAGGGTTTGGCAGTGGTGGCCGGACACCCAATCCGTACGCACAATCTGGGGGCGGAGGCTGGGGCGGTGGTCGCACTCCTAACCCGTACGCGTCTGGGGGCGGGAAGACGCCGGCATGGGGTTCCTCGAAAACACCTAACCCGTACGCGGAGGGAGGTAGAACACCGTTCCATACGAGTTCCCAAACTCCAAATCCATACGCGCAGGAAGGTGGGAGAACACCAGCCTGGGGGGGCTCATCGGCTCGCACACCGAATCCCTATGCTACTGCGGCCAAGAGCAGTGGCACGAGTGGCACCGGATCAGGATGGGGCGGCGCAACACCCACTTGGGGAGGGGCGACGCCGAAACCAACGTCTTGGACCGAGAGTTCGTCCGCGCCTGCGAATAACGGGTGGGCCAGTCCAGGACCATCGACATCAGGTGGTTGGGGGGGCGAGCCGAGCTGGGTGAGCCGTCCTGGAGTTGATGCCAATTGATTGATTGACCAATCCAACACCAATACTAACAGAGTGCGCCGACCCCCGCTTTCGGGGCTCCGACGCCGGCGTCTGCACCTACGCCAGGTGGACCAGGCTATGGTTCGACGGTGTACAATGCCCAGACACCAGCGGGAATGTTTACCGGTCGTTCTGATATGCCTGCAGAGACGCCTGCGGCGTACCCGCCGCATGAACGGACTGGGAAGACGGCATTCAGTAAGTGTTGATTCGGATACATGCGTTTTGCTGGATCGATCTCACGCCGTGTGTTTCAGAATTGGACAAGAACTGGCTAGTCGACCCTGCGTACGCCGCCAACAAGATTGGGATGATGGTCAAAATGCGAGGGACACGGGGAGATAGTGCCGGTTTCCCCGAATGGGACCACGGCAAGCATGAGGGCAGAGAGGGCAAATTGCAGGGCGTACTCGACACTGGATCGGACTACATTCCACGAACGGCGACACTGATGATGGACGATCGGGAGTCGCTGACGGTGCCGATCATCTATCTGGTGCCGTTGCCACCGACGCAGGTCCGTAACAAGGTGGTTGCCCTCGACGGGCGGTACAAGGGCCAGATCGTAACGGTGAGGGACATGATGCTCGACTCGTGTCTCGTCACACACGACGACTCGATGTACGATGACCTGACGCACGATCGGATGTGTCTGTACTCGGACCGCTGAGCATCGCTGTAACCCTCGTTTCGTTTCGTTTCGTCGTTTTTGTATAATCACCTTGCTTTCTTTAATTAGACAGCTGATATGTCTGATCATATGCGCCACGTGCGAGGTTAGGGTTTAGACTGAAAGCGGAATGGCTTCGATGCAAATGCAATGCAGGCGAGCGATCGGAAACACAAACACGGGCGGGATCGTCATCGCGGAATGCAATAGCAAAACAGGGGCTTGACATGACGTGACATGGCGCTGACACCCATCACGATCATCCGTCTCAGTTCCACGCTCAGGCTCAGGCCCAGGCTCGGGTTCAGGCCACCCGTACTAGTGACCATGCACACGCAGAGCAGATCGTCGACGAGAATTAGAGAAGCGATGGAGAAGAAGAAATCTGCAATAATGGAGCGCGAGGAGAGCCCATTGACAGAGCTCGAAGGAGAGGAGGACGAACGGCCGGTGTCTCCCCCAAAGAAACGTCAGCGCAGGACCAAGGTCGTGGAACCGGTCGTATACGATATTCCTCCTGTCGAATCAAAAACGACCACATATCGAGGTACGGCATCTCCTTGAAACGGTTTCAATCCCTTTGTCCTCACCTCTTCGTTTATGGCGTCTGGTTCAATTACTTTCCAGGGCGGTTAGGCTACGTGAGTGTCAGCTCCGCCTACGCGGCGGCGTTGCGTGCCCCTGTTTTTTTTAAATTTTTATTCGGGCTCTTATTGGAATTTCGCAAAGGCTTGCCTCAACACCGTTCTTCGGGCTCGGAAACCAGAGCCCATTTTCTGCAGTCGGTTCGTATTCTCCTAGAATTGTCGATTCTTTGTTATTGTTTACTACAAAAATTTGATCCAATTCAGGACTTGCCGAATAGGCAGCATCGTCAAGCATGGACTCGACTATGCCAAAGATCTCGGCATCAGAAATGCGAAGGATCTCGCCAAGATGATTCAGGTAGGCTGACGCGAGGCCCTACTGCTAGGTCGTATTACTTTAACCACTTTTGGCTCTGTCAGTGGAATGAGGACAATAGGTTTGGCTATAAACCCGTTCACGCCACCGGCGAGGGCTAAAGATTAGTCGTTTCGTCATCAAGGATCCGTTTCATGCGCGTATTTTCGGAGCTGTTTCCGTTTGCATCGCACGACAAATACGGATACGACCTGGACTACGCGGCTCCCGAGCTGAAAGTGCGGACACGGCTACTTTTGTCGCAGACAGAGGCTGACGGACGGCGATTACACGCAGATTGCCGGCGATCTTGCCAACCAATACGGCCATAGAATGACTTTGCATCCTGGTCAGGTGGGTTCATCGGCTCGGATTCTCTTTCTGCATGTCGGCTCAACCCTCCCTTCCAGTTTACCCAAATTGGCTCTCTCAGGAAGGACGTTGTAGATGCGTCAGTTAGAGAATTGCACTGTGTGTACTCAGATGGTCTTTGCTTTTATGATACGATCCATAACCGGATCGCTTCTTTTAGATCACTGTTCGATACTGAATCACATGGGTATAGGAAAGGATGGCGTCATCATCATACACATCGGTGTTCGTACCCCACCCACCCTCCGTGGGGTCGAACTGACACGAAAACAGGGTGTATATGGTGACAAACCAGAAACACTGGCTCGCTTCAAGGAAAATTATAGGACTTTGCTCTCTGACGATATCAAAGCACGCCTGGTCGTCGAGAATGACGAGGTCAGTCATGGATATACACGAAAGAGAAAAGCCACGAACTAATCACCCCCTTGCGTCGAGATGTGTTACAATGTTGATGACATCCTTCCTCTCTGCGAAGAGCTTGACCTGCCTCTTGTGGTGAGTCGCACCACACACACAGCTAATCTCGAATTTGAGGGCGATGTTAGGTTGACTACCATCACGACTGGATTTATGTGAGTTCTGTCGCGACATGTCCGATAACGACTGACTCGTTTACCGTCACAACGTCAGCCATCGTCTGAACCTCTAACTACTCTCATTCCACGAGTAAATGCAGTTTGGCACAGGAAGGGCATCAAACCAAAACAGCACCTCTCCTCTCCACGTCCTGGTGCAGTGACCGTGATGGAAAAGCGTGCCCATGCCCGTCGCTGCTCCGTGCTCCCAAAAGAACTAGAAGTAGAAGGCGCCGGCTGGTGGTGGCGTGCGCCAGGCGAGCGGGAATGGGTGGATTTGATGATCGAGGCCAAGGACAAGGAGCAAGCCGTCTTCCAACTGTATCGTATGTACGACCTTGCTCCGGTGACCTGGGAGAATCTGCGCCCGGAGCACTCAGACTCGGTCGATGGTGGCCAACTTGAGGAAAGGGCGGGCACAGCACAATCAAGCAGAAAAACAAAGGGCAGAGGTTTGTGGAACCTCTCATCGTATCGTTGGGTTTATATAACCAGGCATCCGTTTCACAGACAAGGACGATGAACGTACCCCAGACTTGCCAGCGGACGTTTGATCTGCTATATTGGTTGACGACCTGGAAAATCTGCGGCGCGAATCCCTCACCGAGGAACAGGCCCTGGAACCTGAAATAGCTGCACGTCCGCGCAGGAAACGAAGCAGAGGAAAAGATCGAAGAGAACGAGAAAGGCCAGATGTCCGTGTGAGAATAGTATGCAGACCAAGAAAACGAGGTTCAAGGTTGTTCTAGCAAAGTGTGAGGAATTCGCGAGCACAAATGGGCCATAAACTGTTGTCGAGATGTGCATGGCTCTACACTTGCCCTGCAAAAGTATACGCGTTACGCGCTCAGTTCTGCACCCATAACCTTCGATCGATAGTCTCCTATCGGCACAGATGAGTGTTAGCCGGTCTCAAACTTACCCATCTAGTCATACTGTACCATCAGGACGTCCTACCGGTTGGCCGATTCGTAGATTGGTCGGTGGTCGATCACTGTGCATGACGAATGATGGATTCAATAAGCCAAGGAAACTCGGTCCATGCGAGTACATAAAAAAAGTTAGAATAATAGCTGATCAAAAGCTACACTCTATCAGAGAACATCCCCCCTTGTCTGTCTAAACATGCTCACGGGCATCCGTCGTGTAACTCGGTGGAGCTTCGAATCTCTCTGCACGAAGTCGCTCCATCTCGCGCTGCAGTGACTCGACGACCAATCGTAGTCCCTGGCCTTCACCCGCGGTACACTCGCCGCATTCTCCGGGGGCTCGC
This sequence comes from Russula brevipes, assembly GCA_022496215.1. Classification (NCBI taxonomy): domain Eukaryota; kingdom Fungi; phylum Basidiomycota; class Agaricomycetes; order Russulales; family Russulaceae; genus Russula; species Russula brevipes. The sequence goes on along the minus strand of WTXF01000038.1, from coordinate 52,361 downwards.
TAATGACAGTCGGCGTCGGCGTGGCGGTGAGCTCGCGCTGAGGTTGATTTGATTCCGCATGGGAGTGGGCACCTTCAGAGGGAAACGTATTCGCACGTCGCAGTGGAGGCCCTTGACATTGCCGTACGCCGCGCCCATCGGGCCGGATAGCATCTGGAGGAACGGTGAGGGCAGAAGCCGACCGCCGTCAGAAACGGTTTGCGCTATTTCGGAGCCCGTGGATGGCGTGTACTGCCGCACCATCCCACCCAGTGCATCGACCTCTTGAGTGCCAGTGGTCTCGTGGTTTGTCCGAACGAAGGGTGTCACCGCCATGTATGAGGAGGGCCCGACATGCTCCTCTTTATCGCGTCTACGTCGGCACCGTAAAAGCACAAATGCTCCAGTCATGCAAACAGCCACAACACTGCCAATGACGGATCCTATAATTGTGCCAACAGACGACCCTTTTTTGGATCGACTCGGGACACCAGTTCCAGTTGACGTTGGGCTCGTCGAACTGTTGATATTTATCGAAAGTACAGGGGTTCTGCACAAGGAGGTGAGTCAGTCAAGATAAGAAGGGGTAGCCGATTACACAAACTTTAGGGCCAAAATCGAGAACAGTGCACCTTGTGCAGGGCTGACAATGAACGCAGTGACGTCAGTATTGAGCCAGCCTAAGTAGTAATTTGAAGGTAGCCCACTTGGCTATTCCCCCGCCAAGCGTCTGGCCTTCGACACCGGATCCGTTATTGCCGTCGTAGAGCAACGGGAATGCTCCCACGCCCGAAGTATTATTTAAATTTGCTCGGTTGTTCAATCTCGCAATGAGAATCGAACGTAGCTCATCATCAGAGGTCATAGCAGCTGCAAACATGTTCTGGGCTAGAGCTGCGTCAGCCAAGAGTGAACCAAGGATACAGAAGCACCAACCGGATACCGTGGTGTCTTCGGTTACGTTTGGATAATAATCAGATGGTAAACCGAATTTGTAAACAGTTGAAGTGCCCGTCAGATTTTTCAAGAAATTACTCTGACCATCGAATATCTAGAGAATGGTGAGCAATGAGGTGGATGCGCTCACAAGGACACTCACCGATTGTTCCACAATGTTAGTTTCTAACCATTTATCCGCAAATAAATTGTAGCCCAACGACCATGAGCCCTCAGCATCATACCTCGCGAGGAGGTGTCGGTCGCTGCTTAATGCGTGGGCCCTCCATTCGCCGTAAAGTTGCGAAGATATGTTCTATGTCAGAGTCAATCTCGCGTACGGCCTCTGATGGATACACACAGACGGCGTATCTATTAGCGTCATCTGTCAGCCCAAGGACTGAGTTCATTCTTGACATCGCTCCAATGGCGATGATGGCCTTGATGATGAGATTGGCGTCATTGTTGTACAGGCTATCGGGCCATTGTCAGTACTAGATGAGACACCGCCGGAAACAAACATACTATTGTGCACTTTCACCAGCCAATGTCACGTTTGACAGAAAATCGGCCCATCCAGTCAGCACACCATGCTGTCGACGTTGTTCAGCCCTCGATAGTCATCGTCGAAACCGTCAACATACATATCGATTTATGAGACTTCCATCTCCACTTGCGCGGGCATGGGCGTATGTCATAATCAACATATTCCCGGTCTCTGTGTACAAGATATGATTCAGTTATCCAATGAAATTGGTCATTAATCAGCAATTCACAAACGTTCAACTTCGTCGTTGTGGATCGATCTTACGACAGTGACATTAGGGAAGTCCGGTCCTAGATACGTTATCAAAGTACCTGGGGTTTGGCATCTCCGGGACATACCTAGATCGGCAGCAGCATATGGAATGTCATAGTCAGGCCGTGCTTGAAGTTGAAATAGCGGCTCAAGTAGATATGCTCCAAGGGACGGGTTAATGTACATTAACGCAGGGAATGCAGAATATAATCCCTCTACAGGAGTTACCCGACTGTACAACATCAGTATTCCGCGTGATTGGAGAGGTTTGGATTAACTCACCCTTCGGCGGTTGTTACCCCATCGATATTCCTCATGAATGCCAATACATCTGACTTGTTGAACTTTCCATCGTCGCCCTTTCCGCATGTAAGCTGAATGCTCCCGTATACTTGTGCCACTGCAGGGGAAACCAAATTCCCAAGGAAATCAGAGACGGAGGCGGCGTCCTGGAGTATCTTGAGATCGAGCTGTTGTGCCTTTGAAGAGGCATCGCTAAAGTCGTTCAGAAAATTACTAATCTGAACCAAGATGTCAGATCCATTCCCTCTTCACAAATGTAGAGAATAACCAGGGCTTCATCGCTTGAATATCGTAGCATATAGCACGGGCTGCGTTCAACTTTCTGAGGAGGAGCGTCGGAAGGGATTGCATAACTGATGACTGGGTCTGTTGTGTAGCCGTATGCCAAGACAAGGGGATCCTGCGTAGATTGAATGGTGCCTAGATCGTGTGAAAAGGCAAAGACCGAGCCCGGGTAGCCAACACCACCGATGGAACCACCGTCCAAGGTCCCATTGGATATAAAATATTGCCGCGCAGCAGTGCCATCCTTCATTGTATATGTGATATTCTGCTGCAACAAATTGAGTGTGGGGAAAAGGAAGGGACCGATATCGCTCACACTTTTCATAGCATAGTGGAGCGTTCCCCATCCCGGTGTTGCGCCGTCGTCAAGCTCGCTAAAATGACTGGGTTCGTGAAATTGACCGAGTAGTAGGTGATACGGTGCTTGATGTCACGCTCCACAGATTACTCTATCAGAGTGGGATCTAAATGAAAACGCTGCAGCGATTTGAGGGGACAGACACGACGCGCTCAGGCTTCGAAGAATAGTTTCACGTACGTAGGCCAACGTCGGTGTACACCTGCACACGATGTGCTGAATTGTCCGATGCTAGCACTTCCAAAGACACATATGTCAATGGTATTGATTGTAGGTCGGATCTCCGGGCTTTCAAGATATATATGTGATATTCCTGAGAGATTACTCAAACCCACCACGATCGGATTCAAGAAGGTAAGCAAGACTTTGATGGGCCCTGCTTGTGCAGAGAGCGTAGTATTGGTTGGTGTAACTACGAGTTTCGTGTCGCTCGCATTTGGGGGGTTCGAGATGCCCGGAGGAAGCCTTGGTGCCCGAGGAGCGAGTACGTCGTACCGTCCACGCGGAGCAGGAAGACCCATTCGTACGCCTAGAATACAGGAAGGATAAAAATGATCACACAGATTACAGTTACTGGGACAAACACACTGGCATAAGAAAAGTTAGGTGGGGATGTTATCGTGTTGTAGCCGCTAAGGTTGTAGCCCTCGAACCAGGTATTGAGATAGGGGGAGCGGACTGCGAGAGGAAATGGATTCAAAGTGAAAGTGCGATCTTGTGCGTGGGCCAAAGGAAGAAGGAAAAGGAATGCCAAGAAAGTCATTTCGAGCGGGGACATGACTGGGAATCATCAGGCTGCTGTGGAGGTGGAGGGCTTGAAAATATGGCCAGGTTTAGCAATACAAAATCAGGTTGAGTCCACGGTTGCGACCTCCAAGTCGCAAGGAAGTCCGAGGACCATAGGTCTAGTTCATCCGACAGACATCTTGTTTCACCGCTCATTGATTCCTCTGGGCATACACCATGACTACCGCGAATCCCTTGCATTGTCGACCAGCGCTGATCAAGACGAGAGCGGCGATGCGGTGATTGCGGCCGGAACGACATCTGACCGCATCTGGCCTTTGTGATTGATTATGCCTGACATTACTGGAAGAAATTGCGTACGTACGTATCGCTTCCGACTCGTTTCAAATTCGTGAGTTGCTATGCGGCATTGGCTCGAAGGAATGTCGAGCTATCGAACCTGAAGCCTCTGGGTATGTCCCAAGGAACTGCCAGGAAATCTTGACACGTGTAATGGCAGTGGCAGCCAGCGATGCTTCCTGTCTCGCAGCCTGGCCTTTCCGCTCAGTGTGAGTCTGAAAGGAAGACGTCCAAAATTTGTGGCTCAGAGCGCTCGGTGGCCGTGGCAAAATTGGAAGCGCGGATCCGAGTCGCGGACATCCGAGGAGTCGGTCGGTAGACCGTCGCCTTGTACTCGCCTTGTACGCTTGTACACTCGATACCACTACTTCCCAATACAACTGAACACTGACAAAGTGTGCCGTTGGACGCAACCCTATGAGCGCTGCATCTCCCTTGCTCCGCCTTCTCGACCTCCTTGGTGCCGCTTCGCGCCACCCATTCACCATTCTTGCATCGTACAGCCTGAGGGGCCATCGCTCCATGACACGTACTACCTTTATTCCCTTGCTGACTGCCACCGTCTCTGTCAAATGCCGCCACTTGCATTTCCGTGACACGCCCCGAATGCTGATTGCACGATCCTTCTTTCATCAGGAAAAATACATAATTCTTTTTGAGCTTTTATAAAGTCTTGATAAAGTGAAAAAAAAGGTAAAAAGTCGAAAGTGATTTAGACCAACCCCATTCCCAGAAAAGTCGCGATTCAAAAATCCATTATGAAGCCAAAAAAAGTCCCGAGAAAGTTGTTTTACAAACTTTTGATTTCAGAAATTCTCCCTATACTGTAAAGCTAAACAGAAGGTTCAAAAAGTTGTAATTTTTTTTGTATTTTTACTGGTGCTTCCGCACCCATGTCCCCACAACGACTGTGCGTGACCCTCTGTCGCATCCTACTGCCCGAATTCCATGGCGAATTTTCTCCACGGTGATATTGATGACAAACTTTCGTTCACGCCGCCTCTAGATCACCTCGGCTGTGAACGCCGTGATGTGTGCATGGCGGATACGACGCCCGGGGACTGTCCAACTACTGTAAGGCATTGCTCACTCATTCGACCCTCTCAAACACCACCTGTACCATGTCGATATGGGAGTTCCAACTGTACCGTATGTACGACCTTGCTCCGGTGACCTGGGAGAATCTGCGCCCGGAGCACTCAGACCCGGTCGATGGTGGCCAACTTGAGGAAAGGGCGGGCACAGCGCAATCAAGCAGAAAACAAAAGAGCAGAGGTTTGTGGACCCTCTTATCGTATACGTCGGGTTAATATCCGGCATCCATTTCACAGACAAGGACGGTGAACGGACCCCAGACTTGCCAGTGGCAGCGGACATTTGATCCTGCTACATTGGTTGACGACCTGGAAAAATCTTCAGGGCGCATCCATCACCGAGGAAACAGGCCATGGAACCTGAAATAGCTGCACGTCCGCGCAGGAAACGAAAGCAGAGGGGCAAAAATCGAAGAGAACGAGAAAGGCCAGATGCCAGTGTGAGAGAATAGAGAGCAGATCCCAAGCAAACGAGGTTCAAAAAAGTTGTTCTAGCAAAGTGTGAGGAGTTCGCGAGCACAAACGGGCCATAAAATGTTGGGCGAGGCACGAGAATGTTGTCGAGATGTGCATGGCTCTGTACCCACACACGCACAGAATAACTTACTCGGAGTCCGCACTGTATCCGTGAAGTCTGACATCGTGAAAAAGGTTCGGGCGATACTGGAGCTATCGGTGGGTGGACTGCCCCCACCGGTACTGGGGTTCAAGTTTCCGAACACAACGGGTCACAGTTATCTGGATATGTTGTACAAAGATTTGCGATACATGACAAGTGATTCTGCATCCATGACCTTCGGCCTCATTCTCGGTCCCTATTCGACTAGCAGTGGCGCGCGTAATCAGCGGATCCTTGTATTGTCGAGCGTGGCATTGAGCGATCCAAGCACGATCTTGACGAGAACATCGCCGCGGAGCTGCGGTTGAGAAGCATTGAAGGGGGTTGTGTCCACAATGTCCTGATATATAATGGAATCAGTTTCAAAACCAGGTGTGGAGGCCTGTTGCGGTGCACTAACGCGGATACCATGGGTCGGCCCGAGCTTGTCATCTAGTTCGCGCAAAGCCTCGGTGGCGTCAGGATCGTCGCCTATCTGAACGAATTGGATCCCCAGTTGGCGCAACGGGACGTTTCTCGAATCCAGACGACGAGCAAACTCGATGATGACAGACTCGGGGTCATCGGCTGAGATCAGGGGTCGGTCATTGATTCATTTCTCGTGGGCCAAGTGACCACTCACTGGGGACGCCATCCGTGATGACGAGAATGCTGATCGGCTTGTGGTGGAGAGCTGGATCTTCAACCCTCGGTGCGTATATATCCAGGACCTCTCTCAGCCTGGCGCCGGTCGGCGTCTGACCTGTAGTAGCGTGAGCACCGAACAAGGGGAAAACTTTGAAGGCCGTGCGGAATAACCTTCTGGGATTAGGTTGTTGAAAAATTGACAGATTCCTGATTCACCCTGTCAAAGATTGAGATTCAGTCTGCGGTTGGAGGGTTGAACAAGAAGGGACTCACCTGCAGATCGCGCTGTCTTTCGTCACTATTGAGGCAATATATGTCTAGGCCATCTCCCCCGCTCTGACGAGATAACTCGGCAACGCTAGCTAGAGCGTCGCGGGCGTCGGTCCACAACGGTCCATCCATCTGAAGCAAATCAAAAGTGTCAAATGATGCATCAAACGAGGTTATGAGAGCTCACCGAGGACGAATCATCGATAACCACGACGAGCTTGATATCACTGCGGACAGGATAAGAAGATTATACGAATTAAAAAAAAATGAGGCAGTCTCACGCGAGGGTCAGCTGGGGAGGGCGGGGAGGCGGTTGGTACACCCATCGGGTGGGCAAATTAGCCTCGACAAGCACCTCGTAGGTGCCAACCTGCAGCCAGACACTTGAGCACGAAACGGGGTCGAAAAAAAAGGGAAAACTGAAGACTGACATCGCGTTCTTTGCCATGGTATGAAACGGATGCACCAAGTCTAAGATGCGCGCCGCTCTTCCGAGCACTATGAATAGGTTAAAAGGACCACATATCGATAATAAATACGCCAAACTCACTGATCGAACCCTGGGAATGTGGGGGTCAAATTAAATTGTGGTGCTAGAAATGCAGAGATCTAACCTCGTAAAACGTTCTGGCAATATGCCACGGCCTGTTGCGGTCCACGCCCCCAATGATGGCATTTGGCGGGAGGGCGGGGCCCTCTATGTATACCTATATGGGATATAAGTTGCAAGGGGGGAAGGGAAATGCAAAGAGTGCTGTACCCAAGCAACCGGAGAAGGGAATCCGTTCTGCTGGTAGTCGGCGGTCGTTATCTGTGCCTCTGATTTCCATTGCGAAAACGTCTTGAAAGACCTCTGAACCAACGACCCAGATGCCCCAATCTGCGCCGGAGATCCAGGGCTCCGAGGAGAAGACAGCTGTCCTGCAACTTGGGCTCTATTTCCGAGGCTAGAATTGACTTCTTCAAGCACGATTTCGATGACAAGATCCCCGCGTAGGCTTGGCGCTGTGGAACTGAAGGGCGTCGTGGACACCATGTCCTGTTACCCCAATAACGTCAGTATCACCAGAGTGAGTAATTTTTTTGTAGTTACTAACGCGAATGCCGTGGACTGGCCCTAGCTGTTCATCCAGTTCTTTCAATGCTTCAGTGGCGTCGGGATCATCGCCTATCTGAACAAACTGGATGCCAAGGCGGTGAAGGGGAACATTTTTTCTATCCAAGTAACGAGCGAACTCGATAATGACAGGCTGGGGCTCATCGGCTGAGATAAGGGCGATTATTCCAGTTGCTCAAGGCCACCTAGTGCCGAAAGCGACTCACTGGGAACGCCATCCGTAATGACGAGAATGCTGACGGGCTTGTGGTGGAGAGCGGGATCTTCAATCCTCGGGACGTAAATCTCGAGGATCTGCCTCAGCCTGGCACCGATGGGTGTCTGGCCTGCGATGGCGTGAGCAATGGACATGTAAAAGCCGGGACGGAATAACCTTCTGGAACTATACTATCGAAAAATTCATGGACTTCCGATTCTCCCTTGTCGAGGATCAGTTTGCGCTTTAGTGATGAAGGAAGAGTATCGACTCACTCGGAAATCAAGTCGGTGTTGAAGGCCATTGAGGCAGTATATATCTAGACCTTCTCCACCTTTCTGACGAGACAACTCGGCAGCACCAGCCAGAGCGTCACGGGCTTCTGACCACAACGGTCCTTCCATCTGAGGTAAAGCAATGGTGTTAGGTGGACCCCCAGATGAGAATATGCCAGCTCACTGAGGCCGAATCGTCAATGATCACGACGAGCTTGATATCACTACGGCAAGGATAAGATACTACACGAAAAGAGGGTGGTTCCATCTCACCTGATGGTAAGCTGAGGAGGCGTGGGAGGCGTTTGGTACACCCAGCGGGTGGGTGAATTAGCCTCGACAAGCACCTCGTAGGCGCCGACCTGAATTAAGCATTTGAGCGACAGGGCAATGATATTTCAAGAAAAAATGGCTGACATCTCGATCTCTGCCATGGTAAGAAATGGATGCACCAAGTTTGAAATGCCGCCCCGCTCTTCCGAGCTCTATAGATGGTCCAACGGGTTAATTTGTTGACATGGATCATCTGGTCGTGATCAAACTTACCTAGAGAGCCCTGGGAAGGCGGAAGTCAAGTTGAGATCACAGTGCGGGTAATGCAGAAATCTTACCTCGTAAAACGTTCTAGCGATATACCATGGCCCGTTGCGGTCCACACCCCCGATGATGGCATTCGGGGGAATATCTAGGCCCTCTACGTATACCTGCATTATATGTAAATGGAAAGGGGGGAATATATAGGTCAAGAAGAGTACCCAAGCGAACGGAGAAGGGAATCCGTTCTGTTGTTGGTCAGTTGTCGTCGCCTCCGCATCTCTTTTCCACTGCAAAAACGTCTTGTGGATCTTAGGACCCTGTGGGATGTGTTCAAGGGGCTGAGGAATGCATCAGTACGGCCCTGGTCAGGTCTGGAAAGGCTGTTACGCACGGCCCCTGAGTGCCGGGTCGATGGGGAATTGTTATATGCCATGTTAGTACTTCGAGGGCGGCTGCTGAGTGGAAGGCAGTGCGGTAGAGAACCCTTTTATAGCCCTACGAGATGCCCACAACCCGTTATTACTAAGGTTAGATATCTAGCTCAGAAGAACTCGGGCGTGATAGCCCCACGAATACTGACATTAACGGGGTAGTTGCGCCCAGTGTGGGTGAAATTGTGAAGCGAGAGAAGGCCATTGCTTCGGATGTTCGTGATAAGGACGATGCCGCCGACCTTCGTACAATCAAGATAATCGAGAAGATTCTAGCATCCACGGCGACATGAGGTTGGAGTGGGTTGGCCATATCATATCGCCTTTCCGTACGCTCCAGACCATGATTGAAGCACTCGGAAATTTGCTCCTTATTCAGAACAGGGGTTACGCACCCTTTCCTATAAGACTCCAACGAGGGCCACAAGCGTTATATGTAGTACGACCTCGCCCCGGTTATCTGAGAGATTCTGCGCGACTGCGCGAAGAATACACAGACGCGACTGACTCGGCCGGTGGATACTAGTAAGAGGAGGTCGTAGAACAAACATAAACAGGACAAAATGCGAAGAACAGATGTTCGCTCGCGATCCTCTTTTTAGCACATCGCTGAGGTCGATGCGGGCACCCTCCTGCTGACAAGGACAAAGAGCACCCGGGTGCCAGCAGAGGTTGATCTTGTCAGGTCAAATGACGAACATATAGAGGTACGACCCGCCACAGAGGACTCGGAACAGGCACAAGAACCCCAGAGGGCTGAACTTCCGTGCAAGAAACGAAGCGGGGAGATGCATGCGCGGGAAGTGGGAAAAGGAAAGGTGCGAAACACGCACGTTTGGGCTAAGGCCAATATATTTACAACTACAGTCCCGTTCGGTGAAACGCGCGCGGAATACAAATTCGGAAAAAAAAAAAAAACTCTTCGACATTTGCCGATCACCCGGCCCGGACTGGTCGCTTCCGCCCTACGCCTTCCTGGCAACCTGCTGTGATTTCGGCAATTCCAAATACCAGCCAGGATCCCGGCCGATTGCTGCTGGGCCAGATATGTTCCTCCAAGAGTCAAGAGAACCAGTTTCGAGAAGAGAGAATGTGAAAGTCCGGCGACCTGTGAAGGTGCCAGTGCCGATGGCCATGGTGAGCAAGAAATGTCGACATACCGGTTTTGAGCTGAGGAGTCGCCTACGCGCACTACTGAGATCAACAAGAGGCCCACTGTAACACACCCCCCTGAGGCCTGAGGAGTTATCGACTTTTGGTGCGTTGTATCGTCTGGTTTTTGCTCTTTCTTGTACACACAGAGGACCCATGCAAAAGACGAGAGGAACTTGATGTGGCAATACTCGTAAAAGAGGAGACCCGCTGTTTCACAAATTGGGGTTGATGCACGTTGATGGGTAACAAACCCATTTCGCGACCATTTTCGGTATGATCAACTTGGGCCTTACTAAACATAGGCTGCGATGGTGGCGAAGACGGAGACGAAGTACATTTGTCTATTCTAGGGACTTACACGCACCCTGAAACACCCCGCCACAGAAGGGAAGGAAGGACAGCGACAGCCGCAGATCCGTCCCTCTATCTGCATTCGCGTTTATTGTTACCATTCCGGCCTTATCAGATATCTCATCCCGGAACGTGCTGGTGCTGATTTTGCTTTCTGGCTTCTCTCAGTATGAAAAAAGTTCACTGCGAAGCCAAAATGGACCATGATCTGGGAGATCGCGACACGGGAGTCCCGACCTATTTGCTGGCATCAACACGAGGCAAGCGGGCCATCTAGCTTCTATCTATCGCCCTGTATCATCAAGACGGCCATTATGCATGATGGATCAAATGCACAAGTAAACTCGGCCGTGTGCAATATGTACGAAACGCTAGGTGTGCTTTGATTGGCTATTCTCATATCTTTTTATATCCATCCACATATAGTTTTGGGACGGTATCCTCTGTAAAGCCATTCTCTATTAGGTAGAGAAACACCCCCTTGTGCAAACACACTCACGAGGCATTCTCCTCGGTGACGCTTCGAAGCTCTCTGCACCAAAGTTGCTCTGCAGCGACTCAACCACCGATCGTAGTCTCTGGATTTCATCTGGCGATATCTCTACACTCGCTACACTCTCCAGGTGATCGCTGATGACAGTTTCGGTGTGCCAGTGGCGGCGAGCTCGGGCTGAGGTTCAATTGATTTCGCATGGGAGAGAGGGCAGCTTCAGGGGGCAAGCCTGAGGTTTCTGCACCTGCACGTCGCAGTGAAGGCGCCTTGCCGTTCGCGCCAATCGGGGCAGATGGCCTGAGAGATAACGGTGAGGACAGAAGACGACCGTCGTCAGAAATGGTTGGCATTGTTTCGGAGCGTCTGGGACTTTATCCCTGCTGCAATGCCTGATGACCAAGATCTACCAGAGGGCCGAAGGGAAAAGATAAGATGCCCGTATAAGAGTAGGGAGCAAGATCCCCAAAACAACCCCGCTGAGGTCAGGACTGTTAAGAGTCAAGTACGAGAAAACTCGCGAGCACCACTGGGCCGTGAAAATCAGTGCCTCGCGAGATTCGAAGGAAAACGCCCCGGAGAATAGCTGAACTTACTTGGGCTCGAAGTCCGCTACAGTTATGATCTGCCCCAATGGCAGAGCGCGAGCCTGAGGTCTCGACAAAGTGCAAGGTTCGGTGCATAAAAGGGCCCGCCGATGCTGGACTATCCAAACGTTTGGGCTGTAGAAGCTTACTAGAAAGCAAACGTGCGGGCGACCTCGATTCGCGCGCGGGCCCGGGAACGAAAGAGCGACCGAAAGATAGCTATTCTGGGTGGACTATCTACAATAAAAGAATGTACATGAAAACATGGACCTTAAGGTATTGTATTATACTAGAAAGCCGTCATTGAGTGGGTAATTGAATCTTATCATGGACGGATGATCCGAGATCTGCAACGTCCCGCCGCTTCAAATTCACGCGCAACTAGCAACACGGGCAACAGTTTTCTGAACACATTGTGCAAAAGTATACGCATCGCGTAGTTGTGACTTCTGCACCCCATGACCTTCGATCGATAGTCTCCTATAGGCACAAATGAGTGTGGGAGGCCACGGCCGCGTCTCGAAGTTCCCCAGTTGCGGCGCTTCTATATGCAGACGTGGTTCTTCTCAAGCCATCTGTTTGCTGGCATGTACACGAGGCGAGCTACCCAGCTAATCATCCTGTACCATCAAGACGTCCTAATAGGTTGGCCGTTTCGTGGATTGGTCGATTATTTGTGCATGACGAATCATGATGGATTCAATGAACCAAGGAAACTCGACCCCATACTGTACATAATAAAAAAAGGTACAATAATAGCAAATCAAAAAACTACACCCCATATCAGAACATCCCCTTGTCTAACCTTGCTCACAGAGGATCCGCCGTGTAACTTGGTGGTGCTTCGGGTCTCTCTGCACGAAGTTGTTCCATCTCGCGCTGCAATGACTCGACAGCCAATCGTAGTTCCTGTGCTTCAACCGGTACCGGTACCGGTACGCTCGCTACGTTCTCCAGGGGCTCGCTGGTGGCAGTCGGCGAGGCGGCGGGCTCGCGCTGAGGTTCATTTGATACCGCATGGGAGTCGGCACCTTCAGAGGGAAACGTATCCGCACGTCGCAGTGGAGGCCCCTTGACATGGCCGGACGCCGCACCCATCGGGCTCGATAGCCTCCGAGAGGACGGCGAGGGCAGAACACGACCGTCGTCAGGAACGGCTTGCGCTGCTTCGGAGTGCGTGGATTGCGTGTGCTGCCGCGCCATCCCACGCGATGCGCCGACCTCTTGAGTGGTCTCGTGGTCTGTCGCAACGAAGGGTGTCACCATCATTTCTGTGCCTGTTATTGTGTAGCTCATGTATGCGGGCCCGACAACCTCCTCCTCTTCATCGCGTCTCTGTTGGCTCCGTAAAAGCAAAAACGCTCCAGTCACGGAAACCGCCACAACACCACCAATGACGGATCCTATAATTGTGCCAACAGACGACCCCGTTTTTGATCGACTCGTCGTCGTCGGGACACTGGTTCCAGTTGGCGCTCGGCTCGTCGAACTGCTGGGATTTATCGAATTTACAGGGACTCTGCGCAAGGAGGTGAGTCAGTCAAGACAAGACTCGGAGGGGGTAGCCGATTATACAAACTTTAGGGCCAAAAGCGCGAACAGTGCACCTTGTGCAGGGCTGACAATGAATGCGGTAACGTCAGTTAGTACGTCAGCCTAGGTAGTAATTTGAAGGTAGCCCACTTGGCTATTCCCCCGCCAAGCGTCTGGCCTTCGACACCGGATCCGTTATTGCCGTCGTAGAGCAGCGGGAATGCTCCCACGCCCGAAGTATTATTTAAATTTGCTCGGTTGTTCAATCTCGCAATGAGAATCGAACGTAGCTCATCATCTGAGGTCATAGCAGCTGCAAACATGTTCTGGGCTAGAGCTGCGTCAGCCAAGAGTGCACCAAGGATACAGAAGCACCAACCGGATACCGTGGTGTCTTCGGTTACGTTTGGATAATAATCAGATGGTAAACCGAATTTGTAAACAGTTGAAGTGCCCGTCAGATTTTTCAAGAAATTACTCTGACCATCGAACATCTAGAGAATGGTGAGCAATGAGGTGGATGCGCTCACAAGGACACTCACCGATTGTTCCACAATGTTAGTTCCTAACCATTTATCCGCAAATAAATTGTAGCCCAACGACCATGAGCCCTCAGCATCATACCTCGCGAGGAGGTGTCCGTCGCTGCTTAATGCGTGGGCCTTCCATTCGCCGTAAAGTTGCGAAGATATGTTCTATGTCAGAGTCAATCTCGCGTACGGCCTCTGATGGATCCACACAGACGGCGTATCTATTAGCGTCATCTGTCAGCCCAAGGACTGAGTTCATTTTTGACATCGCTCCAATGGCGATGATGGCCTTGATGATGAGATTGGCGTCATTGTTGTACAGGCTATCGGGCCATTGTCAGTACTAGATGAGACACCGCCGGAAACAAACATACTATTGTGCACTTTCACTAGCCAATGTCACGTTTGACAGAAAATCGGCCCATCCAGTCAGCACACCATGCTGTCGCCGTTGTTCAGCCCTCGATAGTCATCGTCGAAACCGTCAACATACATATCGATTTATGAGGCTTCCATCTCCACTTGCGCGGGCATGGGCGTAGGTCATAATCAACATATTCCCGGTCTCTGTGTACAAGATATGATTCAGATATCCAACGAAATTGGTCATTAATCAGAAATTCACAAACGTTCAACTTCGTCGTCGTGGATCGATCTCACGACAGTGACATTAGGGAAGTCCGGTCCTAGATACGATATCAAAGTACCTGCAGTTTGGCATCTCCGGGACATACCTAGATCGGCAGCAGCATATGGAATGTCATAGTCAGGCTGTGCTTGAAGTTGAAATAGCGGCTCAAGTAGATATGCTCCAAGGGACGGGTCAATGTACATCAATGCAGGGAATGCAGAATATAACCCCTCTACAGGAGTTACCCGACTGTACAACATCAGTATTCCGCGTGATTGGAGAGGTTTGGATTAACTCACCCTTCGGCGGTTGTTACACCATCGATATTCCTCATGAATGCCAATATATCTGACTTGTTGAAGTTTCCATCGTCGCCCTTTCCGCATGTAATCTGAATGCTCCCATATACTTGGGCCACTGCAGGGGAAACCAAATTCCCAAGGAGATCAGAGACGGAGGCGGCGTCTTGGAGTATCTTGAGATCGAGCTGTTGTGCCTTTGAAGAGGCATCGCTAAAGTCGTTCAGAAAATCACTGATCTGAACCAGGATGTTAGATCCATTCCCTCTTCAGCAAACGTGGAGAATAACCAGGGCTTCATCGCTTGAATATCGTAGCCTATAGCACGGGCTGCGTTTAACTTTCTGAGGAGGAGCGTCGGAAGGGATTGCATAACTGATGACTGGGTCTGTGGTGTAGCCGAATGCCAAGACAAGGGGATCCTGCGTAGATTGAATGGTGCCTAGATCGTGTGACAAGGCAAAGACCAAGCCCGGGTAGCCAACACCACCGATGGAACCACCGTCCAAGGTCCCGTTGGATATAAAATATTGCCGCGCAGCAGTGCCATCCTTCATTGTATATGTGATATTTTGCTGCAACAAATTGAGTGTGGTGAAAAGGAAGGGACCAATATCACTCACGCTTTTCATCGCATAGTGGAGCGTTCCCCATCCCGGTGTCGCGCCGTCGTCAAGCTCGCTAAACGTGACTGGGTTCGTGAAATTGACCGAGTAGTAGGTGATACCGGTGGTTGATGTCACGCTCCACAGATTACTCTCATCAGAGTGGGTTGCAAATGAAACCGCTGCAGCGATTTGAGGGGGCAGACGCGACGCGCTTCGAAGAACGGTTTCACTTACGTAGGGCAACGTCGGTGTACAGCTGCACACGATGTGCTGAATTGTCCGATGATAGCACTTCCAAAGACACATATGTCAGTGGTATTGACTGTAGGGTCGGATCTCCGGGCTTTCAAGATATATATATGATATTCGGGGCTGAGAGATCACTCAACACACCACGATCGGATTCATGAAGGTAAGCAAGACCTTGATGGGCCCTGCTTGTGCAGAGAGCGTAGTATTGGTTGGTGTAACTACGAGTTTCGGATCGCTCGCATTTGGGGGGTTCGAGAAGCCCGGAACGATAGACGGTATTGGTCCTCCGAGGAGCGAGTACGTCTTACCGTCCACGCGGAGAAGAAGACCCATTCGTACTCCTAGAATACAGGAAGGATAAAAAAGTTCACACAGATTACAGTTACTGGGACAAACGCACCTGCTCATAAGAAAAGTTAGGTGGGGATGTTATCGTGTTGTACCCGCTAAGGTTGTAGCCCTCGAACCAGGTATTGAGATATGGGGAGCGGACGGCGAGAGGAAATGGATTCAAAGTGAAAGTGCCATCGACTTGTGCGTGGGCCAAAGGAAGAAGGAAAAGGAATGCCAAGAAAGTCATTTCGAGCGGGGACATGACTGGGGATCATCAAGTTGCCGTGGAGGGGGGGGCTTGAAAATACGGCCAGGTTCAGTAATCCACCCGAACTAAGTTGAGTCGCAGTTGCGATCTCGCAAGGAAGTCCGAGGACCATATGCCTAGTTCATCCGACAGACATCCGTTAATCAATTCTTCGGGCACACACTGTGACTAACCGTGAATCCCTTGCGTTATCGACTAGCGCAAAACTAGTTGATGGAGATGAGAGTGGCGATGCGGTGCTTGCGACCGGGACGACATCTGACCTCAGGCTCTATGATTACGCAGAAGTTCATACGTGCTGTGCGGGCCACCAGAAATTATCTATGACAACCCTTATTGGAAGATATAGCATACGCACGTATTGCTTCGTTACAGACTCGTGAGTCGTTCATGCGGCAATGGCTCGAAGTAGGTCGAGCTATCGAACCCGAAGCCTCGGGTGTATATTCCAAGGAACTACCAGGACATCTTGATACGTGTAACGGCAGCCACAATGTTTCCTGTCTGTCTCGGCCTCGCCTTTCCGCTCGGGGTGAGTCCGAAAGGAGAAGTCCAAAAATTGTGGGATCAGATGAGTCCAAGCACGCGGAAGCGACATCGGGTAGGACCGGTACACACTATACCACTGATAATTAGTTCTTTTTCGCTCCCGTCCGTTTACTTTACTTTCCCTTTCGCCCTTTTTCGCGCTTGCATCAAGTCCTCCGCGCTCCTCCCCGAGGGCCCGAGCCGTCTGCGTCTCTGGCTCTGGCAGACCACTGACCGATTGGGAAGCATTGCTGTCCATCTCTACTCGCCTGATGGTGGCGATCGGCGAGCTTGATGGGAGAAATTACAGCATATCCGGATGATGTCGAACCAGAACGTGCACCGAGCAATGGTTTGCGTTGCCGCATTCGGCTGTCGTCCATTCGGAGATCAGAAATTATGTAAAACTACATATTCGGAAAAAAAAAGCCAGTAAAACTACAAAAAAGCTTTCAACGTTTGGGCACTTTTTGCCTATTTTCCCTCTGGCCCACAAGTCAACAAGTCTCTACAAGCCATAAAAGTCTTGCAAGTCAACAAGCCTAATTTCCAAGTTGTATTAAATCGAATTAATATTACTGTAAATATATGGATAATAAGTGTACTAAAACAAATGCTAACAAACTCAAATCAGCCTTATCGACCTTATCATTTGTGTGATTGCTGCTCCATCATTAGTAAGCATGAATTGCAGCTGCGTGCGCATCACGCATCATCTAGCTTTCACAAGATCGGTTAAAACGCATTAAGATGGAGTAAGACGGAGTTTCCTGATGTGATGGATAATGATGGATTCAATGAACTAAAGAAACACGACCCATACAGAAAAAAAAAGGTACAATAATAGCAAATTAAAAACTTATAAGAACATGCTGAACATCCATCCCCTCGTCTAAACTTTATCACGAAAGATCCGCCGTGTAACTCGGCGGTGCTTCGGGTCTCTCTGCACGAAGTTGCTCCACCTCGCGCTGCAATGACTCGACAGCCAGTCGTAGTTCCCGTGCTTCACCCGGTACACTCGCTACACTCTCCAGGGGCTGGCTGATGTCAGTCGGCGAGGCGGCGGGCTCGCGCTGAGGTTCATTTGATCCCGCATGGGAGTCGGCACCTTCAGAGGGAAACGTATCCGCACGTCGCAGTGAAGGCCCCTTGACATTTCCGGTCGCCGCACCCATCGTGCTGGATAGCCTCCGAGAGGACGGCGAGGGCAGAACACGACCGTCGTCAGGAACGGCTTGCGCTGCTTCGGAGTGCGTGGATTGCGTGTGCTGCCGCGCCATCCCACGCAGTGCGCCGATCTCTTGAGTGGCCTCGTGGTCTGACGCAACGAAGGGTGTCACCATCATTTCTGTGCCTCTCATTGTGTTGCTCATGTATGAGGGCCCGACAACCTCCTCCTTCTCTTCATCGCGTCTGCGTTGGATCCCTAAAAACACAAATGCTCCAGTCACGGAAACAGCCACAACACCACCAATGACGGATCCTATGATTGTGCCAACAGACGACCCCTTTTTTGATCGACTCGTCGTCGTCGGGACACCGGTTCCAGGTGACGCTGGGCCTGTAGAACTGCTGATATTTATCGAATTTACAGGGACTCTGCGCAAGGAGGTGAGTCAGTCAAGACAAGAGGGGGTAGTCGATTATACAAACTTTAGGGCCAAAAGCGCGAACAGTGCACCTTGTGCAGGGCTGACAATGGATTCAGTAACGTCAGTTAGTACGTCAGCCTAGGTAGTAATTTGAAGGTAGCCCACTTGGCTATTCCCCCGCCAAGCGTCTGGCCTTCGACACCGGATCCGTTATTGCTATTGTAGAGCAGTGGGAATGCTCCCACGCCCGAAGTATTATTTAAATTCGCTCGGTTGTTCAATCTCGCAATGAGAATCGAGCGTAGCTCATCATCTGAGGTCATAGCAGCCGCAAACATGTTCCAGGCTAGAGCCGCGTCAACCAAGAGTGCACCAACTTGAAGGATTCAGAAGCACCAACCGGATACCGTGGTGTCTTCGGTTACGTTTCGATAACGATCAGATGGTGAACCGAATTCGTAAACGGTTGAAGTTGCCGTCAGACTTTTCAAGAAATTACTCTGACCATCGAATATCTGGAGAATGGTGAGCAATGAGATGGATTGCGCTCACAAGAACACTCACCGATTGTCCCACAATGTTAGTTCCTAACCATTTATCCGCAAATAAATTGTAGCCCAACGACCATGAGCCCTCAGCATCATACTTCGCGAGGAGGTGTCCGTCGCTGCTTAATGCATGGGCCTTCCATTCACCGTAAAGTTGCGAAGATATGTTCTATGTCAGAGTCAATCTCGCTCTACAGCCTCTGATGGATCCACACAGACGGCGTATCTATTAGCGTCATCTGTCAGCCCAAGGACTGAGTTCATTCTTGACATCGCTCCAATGGCGATGATGGCCTTGATGATGAGATTGGCGTCATTGTTGCCCAGGCTATCGGGTCGTTTTCAGTGCTAGATGAGACACCGCCGGAAACGACATACTATTGTGCACTTTCACCAGCCAATGTCACATTTGACAGAAAATCGGCCCATCCAGTCAGCACACCATGCTGTCGACGTTCTTCAGCCCTCGATAGTCATCGTCGGAACCGTCAACATACATATCGATTTATGAGGTTTCCATCTCCACTTGCGCGGGCATGGGCGTAGGTCATAATCAACATATTCCCGGTCTCTGTGTACAAGATATGATTCAGATATCCAACGAGATTGGTCATTAATCAAAAATTCACAAACGTTCAACTTCGTCGTTGTGGATCGATCTTACGACAGTGACATTAGGGAAGTTCCATCCTAAATACGTTATCAAAGTACCTGGGGTTTGGCATCTCCGGGACGTACCTAGATCGGCAGCAGCATATGGAATGTCATAGTTAGGTTGTGCTTGAAGTTGAAATAGCGGCTCAAGTAGATATGCTCCAAGGGGCGGGTCAATGTACATCAATGCAGGGAATGCAGAATATAACCCCTCTACAGGAGTCACCCGACTGTACAACATCAGTACTCCGCGTGATTGGAAAGATTTGGAGTAACTCACCCTTCGGCGGTTGTTACCCCATCGATATTCCTCATGAATGCCAATACATCTGACTTGTTGAACTTTCCATCGTCGCCCTTTCCGCATGTGAGCTGAATGCTCCCATATACTTGGGCCACTGCAGGGGAAACCAAATTCCCAAGGAGATCCGAGACGGAGGCGGCGTCTTGGAGTATCTTGAGATCGAGCTGTTGTGCCTTTGAAGAGGCATCGCTGAAGTCGTTCAGAAAATCACTGATCTGAACCAAGATGTCAGATCCATTCCCTCTTCAACGAATGTGGGGAATAACCAGGGCTTCATCGCTTGAATATCGTAGCATATAGCATGGGCTGCGTTCAACTTTCTGAGGAGGAGCGTCGGAAGGGATTGCATAACTGATGACTGGGTCTGCTGTGTAGCCGTATGCCCAGACAAGGGGATCCTGCGTAGATTGAATGGTGCCTAGATCGTGTGAAAAGGCAAAGACCGAGCCCGGGTAGCCAACACCACCGGTGGAACCACCGTCCAAGGTCCCATTGGATATAAAATATTGCCGCGCAGCAGTGCCATCCTTCATTGTATATGTGATATTTTGCTGCAACAAATTGAGTGTGGTGAAAAGGAAGGGACCAATATCACTCACGCTTTTCATCGCATAGTGGAGCGTTCCCCATCCCGGTGTCGCGCCGTCGTCAAGCTCGCTAAACGTGACTGGGTTCGTGAAATTGACCGAGTAGTAGGTGATACCGGTGGTTGATGTCACGCTCCACAGATTACTCTCATCAGAGTGGGTTGTAAATAAAATCGCTGCATCGATTTGAGGGGACAGACACGACGCGCTCAGGCTTCGAAGAATAGTTTCACGTACGTAGGCCAACGTCGGTGTACACCTGCACACGATGTGTTGAATTGTCCGATGATAGCACTTCCAAAGACACATATGTCAATGGTATTGATTGTGAGGTCGGATCTCCGGGCTTTCAAGATATATGTGATATTCGGGGCTGAGAGATGACTCGAACCCACCACGATCGGATTCAAGAAGGTAAGCAAGACTTCGATGGGCCCTGCTTGTGCAGAAAGCGTAGTATTGGTTGGTGTAACTACGAGTTTCGGATCGCTCGCATTTGGGGGGTTCGAGTAGCCCGGACGGATAGACGGTATTGGTCCTCCGAGGAGCGAGTACGTCATACCGTCCACGCGGAGCAGGAAGACCCATTCGTACCCCTAGAATAAAGGAAGGATAAAGATGATCACACAGATTACAGTTACTGGGACAAACGCACCTGCTCATAAGAAAAATTAGGTGGGGATGTTATCGTGTTGTAGCCGCTAAGGTTGTAGCCCTCGAACCAGGTATTGAGATATGGGGAGCGGACGGCGAGAGGAAATGGATTCAAAGTGAAAAGGCCATCTTGTGCGTGGGCCAAAGGAAGAAGGAAAAGGAATGCCAAGAAAGTCATTTCGAGCGGGGACATGACTGGGAATCATCAAGTTGCCGTGGAGGGGGAGGGCTTGAAAATACGGCCAGGTTCAGCAATCCACCCGAACTAAAGTTGAATCACGGTTGCGATCTCGCAAGGAAGTCCGAGGACCATAGGCCTAGTTCATCCGACAGACATCCGCTAATCAATTCTTCGGGCACACACCATTACTGACCGTGAATCCCTTGCGTTATCGACCAGCGTAAAACTAGATGATCAAGATGAGAGTGGCGATGCGGTGAATTGTGCTATGGTCACGCACAAGTTCATACCTGACGTCCAGTGCTGTGCGGGCCGGGACTCAGACATTCTTTGGATTTTATGAGTTCCATCTATGACAACCCTTATTGGAAGATAGAGCGTACGCACGTATCGCTTCGTTACAAACTCGTGAGTCGTTCATGCGGCTATGGCTCGAAGCGAGGTCGAGCCATCGAACCCCGGGCCGAAGCATCGGGTGTAAGTTATATTCCAAGGAACTGCCAGGACGTCTCGATACGTGTAACGGCAGCCTGTTCTGCCTCGGGTGGTCTCGCCTTTCCGCTCAGGGATGAGTACTGGAGGAGAAGCCCAAAAATTGTGGGATCAGAGTCCGAGGCGTGCCTGGTCACGGTAGGCCGTGGCAAAATTGGAAGCGCGGATCTCGGACATCGGGTAGGACCCGTCACAACCCAACAAGTAGTTTTTTTTGCTCCCGTCCGTTTACTTCCCTTTCGCCCTTTTTCGCGCTTGCATCAAGTCCTCCGCGCTCCTCCCCGAGCCGTCTGCGTCTCTGACTCTGGTAGACCATTGACCGATTGGGAGCATTGCTGTCCATCTCTACTCGCCTGGATGGTGGCGATCGGCAAGCTTGATTGGAGAAATATCCGGATGATGTCGAAACCAGAACCGTGCACCGAGAGGTCCGAGAGCAATGGTTTGTGTTACCGCATTCGGCCAGTCGTCTATTCGGAGATCGGAAATTATACGGAGCCATGATTGCCACATCAGTAAAACTACAAAAAACGTCTCAACTTTTGGGCACTTTTTGCCTATTTCTCCTCTGGTCCACAAGTCAACAAGCCTACAAGCCAAGGTCTTGCATCTCAACAAGTCTAATTTCCAAGTTGTATAAAATCAAATTAATATTAAATATATGTATAATAAGTGTGCTAAAACAAATGTTAACAAACTCAAATTAGCCTTATCCTTTGTGTGATCACTGCTCCATAATTAGTCAGCATGAATTGCAGCTGTGTGCGCGGTGCGTACGTGCCATGTGCCATTGAGGCGGCCTCACCGCCCCACTGCATTTGCTTTCCCTCGCCACCAATTGGGCCTCCTGGGGACCATCATGCCCGCCAGCAAGGCCTTGCGCTTGTCCGGCGCAGCGGAACCCGAATCACGAGTGCCGTAGATCTCCTGCAAGGAATTAGGCGATCTCTTCGTCCACTCAAGCCGAAGCCACGCGAGGGACGGGTGGGCGGCACCTGGTTGACGCCGATTTACATCGATACGGGGCGGAAACAAGTGATGTCTCATAGGAAGCGGGTCATTCAAAGGGATTGCGAGTGTGTATTCGGGAAATGCTGTTTTCTTCGTTTCTGCGCCTTGTGGCAATGCTGGGATGCTCGCCAGTGAAGGAGCGGCGGCAGTGGCCGTGGCAGTGAGGTGGTGCTGCGGCGCCGGACACGGTATAGCCGTATGTCACGCGTTGAAACGACAACCGGGGGTGGTGGCGGGTCACAACCGTGCACAGTCAAGGCTACGTGCAAGGCCAACTGGCCTGCACGAAAGTGTTGACCGAGGCGGAACGGGAGACCTGAAGGGAACCGCCGTCCAAGACCGGGAAGCCTCCTTTGCAAGGAGGCCGTCAAGGGGCCAGAGGGGCCTGGAGTCGCTAAAATCGAGGGCGCGGGTGATGTTGCCCCGTGCCGTGGAGACGATCTACCCACATACTCAGTTAGTCCCAGGGCATCAGAAACAGGATGCCCACTAACCTTCACACCCACCATCCCAAGCTACCAGTTCTCCATCGTTTTGAGCCACAGAAGGTTGGAATGCGAGCGTGCTTGCGAGGAGAGGAAGGCGGCGATGGCTGTGATTTGCGTTGGGGCGAGCTGGCGAATGCGGCAGTTGTCGCGGATCTGAAGGCGGGAGAGATGCGACCGGTAGTGTAGTGGCCTATTCCGTAGGCTGACAACCCGGCATCGGCTGTTAGGGACGGGCGTGGGGCAGGAGGAGAAGAGGATGAGGGCTGCAGAGGCACGACCACGCCGACGAAGTGATGTGACATGTTCCAGCCAGTTGACGGCGGTGTTGACGCGTCGACTTATTAAAATCATCACGTTTCGCTCTCCCGGTGAGGAACATCTCCAGATGAGTTTTTATTTTTCTTATAACCTTCCCTCTCCCTCTCACAGCTTGACCATACAGAACCTCAGTGTACTGGTTGGACGAATCCCAAGCATGGCCGGCGCACAAGCTCACGACGCTGGTGTAGACTCGCGTGGCCAACAGACGGAGTTGCGTGGCCAGTGCACAGACTCGCGTGGCTACAGCAGGCATTTGCGGCGCTCAACGATGTGCGGCGCGAGCGGGAGTCCACGCGTGTTCGCGGCGAGGACGAACTTGGTGCACGCGAAAAGGGTGGGTTGTGGGCCAACCAGTGGCGCCTTCGGCTTCACGGTCTCCCTCGTATCACGGCGGGCAGGAAGGGATAAGCAGAGTCTAATTATTGGTCAATTAATGTCCAATATACAGATACGACTTATATGTTGAAATATTATAAATAAGAATATCCTTGAATAATTTAAAATTAGTTGGCAACTTAGAAGAGTCTGATTATATAATGAAATATTTAAAATAACTGCTACACCGCACACCAGGAAACACAGGTTATTTTAAATATTTCATTATATAATCAGACTTTTCTAAGCTACCAACTAATTTTAAATTATTCGAGGGTATTCTTATTTATAATATTTCATCATATAAGTCATGTCTGTATATTGGACATTAATTGACCAATAATTAGACTCCGCTTATCCCTTCCTGCCCGTCGTGTATGGCTGACTGCTTCGCGACTGTCACCAGAGGGCAAGTTGCCCTGCGTCGCCGTGCACGATGGCCATGGCGTCAAAGAGGTTGCGATGAGCACCGCCGGGATATTGCGGATTTCCCAGTTGAGCTTGAAGAGCCGATGTGTCGTAGCGATGGGCAACAGTGAAGGCCGAGTGGGCATGCTGGGCATGAGTTCCAGGGGCGAACCGTGCTCGGACTCATCCGTTCCGTTTCGCACATCCGCACAGCTTCGATGCGTGCAATACCCAGGCACGAGTCTCTCCGCCAGCGCCGCACGAAGCGAGCTGAGTGTGTTTCTCCCGGTATGCCGGTGCAGGCTCGCGATGAAATGTGCGCCCGCGGTGGGTGTGCGTGCGAGCACGGCGCAGAGCGTGCAGACTGGTGCAGCGTGGTGTGCGGGATATCCCAGAGCGCGCCCGCCGCAGGGACGACGTCGGCGCCTGCGATGAAATGCGCGCCTGCTGTGGTGTGTGCGCGAGCACGGCGCAGAGCGTGCAGAGCGGTGCAGCATGGTGTGCGGGGTCCCAGAACGTGCCGGACGACGTCGGCGCCCGAGATGAAATGTGACCCTGCTGCGGGTGTGTGCGAGCAGCGCAGAGCTTGCAGAGCAGTGCGGCGTGCTGCACGGGTCCCAGAGCGTGTCCACCGTGACCGCGAGGACAACATTGGCGCCCGGAGGAGCGGACGGGTCGGTGCCCCAGGGCGACGGCGGGGTTTTTCGACTTGCCACTTTTCGAGCTTTTTGGACTGTTTTTTGACTTGTATGGTCTTGTACAAGCCAAAAAAGTGCCAAAATCTTTTTCGTAGGTTTACTGATGTCCCGTCCTTTCGCATGATTGGTTCTCACGCGATCTCACGGGTCACCCCTAGTGTATAAAAGGGTGTACCTCAAGGTATGTATTGTCACTACTACTGGTCTCGATCGAGTGTGCTACTGTAAGTTTTGTCAATGTTGTATGTGCTTGGGTACTAGTAATCTTATATGGCCGGATGATCCGAGATCTGCAACGTCCCGTTTCACGCGCAACTAGCAACACGGGCAACAGTTTTCTGAACACATTGTGCGAAAGTATACGCTCGCGTAGTTCTGCACCCATGACCGTCGATGATAGTCTACTATCGGCACAAATGAGTGTGGGTGGCCACGGCCGCGTCTCAGTTCCCCAGTTGCGGCGCTTCTATATATAAACGTGGTTCTTCTCGAGCCATCCGTTCGCTGGCATGTACACGAGGCAAAGCTACTCATCTAATCATCCTGTACCGTCAAGACGTCCTAGTCGGTTGGCCGTTTCGTGGATTGGTCGATCATTGTGCATGGGCGAATCGTGGATTCAATATGCTAAGGAAATTCGACCCACACATAAATAAAAGGTAGAATAATAGCTAATTAAAAACTACACTCTATCAGAGAACATCCCCCCATGTCTAAACTTGCTCACGAAGGATTCGCCATGTAGTAACTCGGTGGTGTATCCAATTTCTCTGCACGAAGTTGCTCGACCTCGCGCTGCAATGACTCGACGACCAATTGTAGTCCCTGGGCTTCACCCGGTACACTCGCTACACTCTCCAGGGGCTCGCTGATGTCAGTCGGCGAGGCGGCGAGCTCGCGCTGAGGTTCATTTGATCCCGCATGGGAGTGGGCACCTTCAGAGGGAAACGTAAGTGCATGTCGCAGTGAAGACCCCTTGTCATTGCCGTACGCCGAGCTCATCGGGCTGGATAGCCTCTGAGAGAACGGTGAGGGCAGAAAACGACCGTCGTCATGAACGATTTGCGCTGTTTCGGAGTGCGTGGATTGCGGGTACTGCCGCGCCATCCCGCGCAGCGCATCCTCTTGAGTGGTCTCGTGGTATGTCGGAACGAAGGGTGTCACTATCGCTGCTGTGCCTGTCATTGCGTCGTCGATCGTGTATGAGGACCCGGCATCCTCCTCCTCTTTATCGTGTCTACGTCGGCACCGTGAAAGCACAAATGCTCCAATCATGGAAACAGCCGCAACACTACCAATGACGGATCCTATGATTGTGCCAACAGACAACCCCTTGTTTAATTGACTCGAGGGTGGGCTCGAGGGTGGGCTCGTCGAACTGCTGATATTTATCGAATTTACAGGGACTCTGCACAAGGAGGTGAGTCAGTCAAGACAAGAGGTGGTAGTCGATTACACAAACTTTAGGGCCAAAATCGCGAACAGTGCACCTTGTGCAGGGCTGACAATGAATGCAGTAACGTTAGTACGTCAGCCTAGGTAGTAATTTGAAGGTAGCCCACTTGGCTATTCCCCCGCCAAGCGTCTGGCCCTCGACGGCCGATCCGTTATTGTTGTCGTAGAGCAGTGGGAATGCTCCCACACCCGAAGTATTATTTAAATTTGCTCGGTTGTTCAATCTCGCAATGAGAATCGAACGTAGCTCATCATCTGAGGTCATAGCAGCCGCAAACATGTTCCAGGCTAGAGCCGCGTCAGCCAAGAGTGCACCAAGGATACAGAAGCACCAACCGGATACCGTGGTGTCTTCGGTCACGTTTGGATAATAATCAGGTGGCAAACCGAATTTGTAAACGGTTGAAGTTGCCGTCAGATTTTTCAAGAAATTACTCTGACCATCGAATATCTAGAGAATGGTGAGCAATGAGATGGATTGCGCTCACAAGAACACTCACCGATTGTTCCACAATGTTAGTTCCTAACCATTTATCCGCAAATAAATTGTAGCCCAACGACCATGAGCCCTCAGCATCATACTTCGCGAGGAGGTGTCGGTCGCTGCTTAAGGCATGGGCCTTCCATTCGCCGTAAAGTTGCGAAGATATGTTCTATGCCAGAGTCAATCTCGCTGCACAGTCTCTGATGGATCCACACAGACGGCGTATCTATTAGCGTCATCTGTCAGCCCAAGGACTGAGTTCATTCTTGACATCGCTCCAATGGCGATGATGGCCTTGATGATGAGATTGGCGTCATTGTTGTACAGGCTATCGGGCCATTGTCAGTGCTAGATGAGACACCGCCGGAAACGACATACTATTGTGCACTTTCACCAGCCAATGTCACATTTGACAGAAAATCGGCCCATCCAGTCAGCACACCATGCTGTCGACGTTGTTCAGCCCTCGATAGTCATGTCGAAACCGTCAACATACATATCGATTTATAAGACTTCCATCTCCACTTGCGCGGGCATGGGCGTAGGTCATAATCAACATATTCCCGTCTCTGTGTACAAGATATGATTCAGATATCCAATGAAATTGGTCATTAATCAGAAATTCACAAACGTTCAACTTCGTCGTTGTGGATCGATCTTACGACAGTGACATTAGGGAAGTTCGGTCCTAGATACGTTATCGAAGTACCTGGGGTTTAGCATCTCCGGGACGTACCTAGATCTGCAGCAGCGTATGGAATGTCATAGTCAGGCTGTGATTGAAGTTGAAATAGCGGCTCAAGTAGATATGCTCCAAGGGACGGGTCAATGTACATCAATACAGGGAATGCAGAATATAACCCCTCTACAGGAGTTACCCGACTGTACAACATCAGTATTCGGCGTGGTTGGGAAGGAGGCTTGGATTAACTCACCCTTCGGCAGTTGTTACACCATCGATATTTCTCATGAATGCCAATACATCTGACTTGTTGAGGTTTCCATCGTCGCCCTTTCCGCATGTAATCTGAATGCTCCCGTATACTTGAGCCACTGCAGGGGAAACCAAATTCCCAAGGAGATCAGAGACGGAGGCAGCGTCCTGGAGTATCTTGAGATCGAGCTGTTGTGCCTTTGAAGAGGCATCGCTAAAGTCGTTCAGAAAATCACTGATCTGAACCAGGATGTCAGATCCATTCCCTCTTCAGCAAACGTGGAGAATAACCAAGGCTTCATCGCTTGAATATCGTAGCTTATAGCACGGGCTGCGTTCAACTTTCTGAGGAGGAGCGTCGGAAGGGATTGCATAACTGATGGCTGGGTCCACGGCGTAACCGAATGCCAAGACAAGGGGATCCTGCGTAGATTGAATGGTGCCCAAATCGTGTGATAAGGCAAAGACCAAGCCCGGGTAGCCAACACCACCGGTGGAACCGCCGTCCAAGGTCCCATTGGATATAAAATATTGCCGCGCAGCAGTGCCATCCTTCATTGTATATGTGATATTTTGCTACAACAAATTGAGTGTGACGAAAAGGAAGGGACCAATATTACTCACGCTTTTCATAGCATAGTAAAGCGTTCCCCATCCCGGTGTTGCGCCGTCGTCAAGCTCGCTAAACTTGACTGGGTTCGTGAAATTGACCGAGTAGTAGGTGATACCGGTGGTTGATGTCACGCTCCACAAATTACTCTCATCAGAGTGGGTTGCAAATGAAACCGCTGCAGCGATTTGAGGGGACAGACACGACGCGCTCCGAAGAACAGTTTCACGTACGTAGGCCAACGTCGGTGTACACCTGCACACTATGTGCTGAATTGTCCGATGCTAGCACTTCCAAAGACACATATGTCAATGGGATTGATTGTAAGGTCGGATCTCCGGGCTTTCAAGAGATATATGTGATATTCGGGGCTGAGAGATTACTCAAACCCACCACGATTGGATTCAAGAAGGTAAGCAAGACTTTGATGGGCCCTGCTTGTGCAGAGAGCGTAGTATTGGTTGGTGTAACTACAAGTTTCGTATCGCTCGCATTTGGGGGGTTTGAGAAGCCCGGAACGATAGACGGTATTGGTCCTCCGAGGAGCGAGTACGTCATACCATCCACGCGGAGAAAGAAGACCCATTCGTACTCCTAGAATACAGGAAGGATAAAAATGATCACACAGATTACAGTTACTGGGACAAACGCACCTGGTCATAAGAAAAGTTAGGTGGCGACGTTATCGTGTTGTAACCGCTAAGGTTGTAGCCCTCGAACCAGGTATTGAGATAGGGGGAGCGGACTGCGAGAGGAAATGGATTCAAAGTGACTTGTGCGTGGGCCAAAGGAAGAAAGAACAAGAATGCTAAGAAAATCATTTCGAGCGGGGACATGACCGGGAATCATCCAGGCCGCTGTGGAGGTGGAGGGCTTGAAAATATGGCCAGGTTTAGCCATCAAAAAGTATATTGAGTCCACGGTTGTGATCTCCAAGTCGCAAGGAAGTCCGAGGACAATAGGTCTTGTTCATCCGACAGACATCTTGTTCTACCGCTAATCAATTCCTCGGGCACACAGCATGACTGACCGCGAATTGTCGACCAGCGCAAAACTAGTTGATCAAGATGAGAGTGGCGATGTGGTGAATCTGGTGATTGCGGCCGGGACGACGTCTGACCGCTATGGTGATCGCGCACAAGTTCATACTTACCTGACATGCCTGACACCTGACTCAGACGTATGAGTTTCCAACCCTTATTGGAAGAAATAGCGTAACGTACATATCGCTTCGTCACAATCCAAGGAACTACCGATAGTAACGGCAGCGAGCAATATATGTTTTTCGTCTCGGCCTCGGCCCGGCTCAGTCCGAGGCGTGTTGGTTGGTTGGCTGTGGCAAAAATGAAAGCACGGACCTCGGACATCGGGTAGACCCGTCTCAACCTGTACACTACACTCGATACTACTCCCAATAACTAATTTGTTGTCTCGTTCTTGTTGCTTTACTTTACTTTACTTTCCCTGTCTCTTTCGCGCTTGCATCAAGTCCTCCGCGCTCCTCCCGGAGCCGTCTGAGTCTCTGGCAGACCATTGACCGATTGGGAAGCACTGCTGTCCATCTTTACTCGCCTGATGCTGGCGATCGGCAAGCTTGATTGGAGAAATTACAACATATCCGGATGACGTCGAACTAGGACGCGCAGAAGCTCTTCGAGCACCTCCATGCGAGAGCCATGGTTGTGCGAGTTACCGCATTCGGCCAGTCGTCTGTTCGGAGATCGGAAATTACGGAGCCATCGAAGATATATAAATTATTCAATAATTTGCGACATGCGTGTTGTGCTGATAAACGCAACTGAGCTCCCCGTGCGGGGATCCTACAGTACGGGTGTTTCAGGTGTGTTGTGTATACTTTCTTCTTGACATATCGTAAGCAAAGCATCACCTCGTGAGACATTCCAGCGACTTGTTCCATTCCACGACTTTGGGATGCGCAACGACCTGCATCGGTGGAGGGAAAACTCGATGTCAGCGATAGTTGCATGTGGATAAAAAATCAAAAAAAGTGGCAAAGGCAAAGGCACCTTCTTAGGATCGAAACGGAGGACCTGCAAACCCTCCATAGTCGCGGCGCGAGAAAGTGCTACATAACTTTGGCCTTTCTCAAATACGCGGCCGAGATCGACCTTGACGCGCTGTATCGTCTGACCCTGGCTCTTGTGAATGGAGAGGGCCCACGCAAGGATCAGAGGAACCTGACGGCGCGGGACTCGTTAGAAAGAGAAACAACGACAACAGGACGGGAGAAGGAAATGCTCGCCTGAACTCTCCGAGCCAGGACATTGCCCTCGTTGTCCTCGACGCGAAACTCGTCGCGCGTCACCAGCGCCGTCTCTCTGCCCATTGGTGTCGGGAACTCCACAAGCGGGAATAGTTCGGCATCCGCATTGGACTTCGGCTTCTCTCCCTCCACCACTTTGTTCGTCGTCGTCCTTGCAGAGGGGCCGGCAGAGGTCGGCTTCACGTTCTCCTTGCCTTCGCTTGCGAACACCACGCTCTTGCCGTCCTCCGAGAGCTTCACGTTTCTTACGACGCCTTCCGACTTGCCACGCGGCGCCGCGAAGAAGCCGAGCACCCGCCCGACTGCGCCATTCACTAACCCCCGCTGGTCGTCAACGTTCTTGACGAGCATGACTTGTGCCCCTTGCTTGAGTACGAGACGCTCGGGAACCATCATTCCCGCCAGCACGGCCTTGCGCTTTTCCGGCGCAGCGGAACCCGAATCACGAGCATCGTAGGAGACGGGGGGTGTTTGCAGCGCGGCGAGGCGAGTAGAGTTGGCGCGCTCGACTTCGTGGCGCATGGGGAAGAGCTCCGTCGGGGGCAGGTCTGATTCGTTGGATACGATCGGGCGGGAGAGCGCACGAAAAGACTGAATTGCGAGTGGCGTGATGCAACCCTGGCGTAGCTCATTCAGCAGTTGAACGAAATCTACGAATGCTCAGTCCTACCCGACGCAGAAAGGGAGGGTGTACGTACTGTCATCCTTTTGTCGGAAGACCTGCGTTAGTGTAACAGTCTGCTCGATGCACGCTTTCCATGCATCGCATTCGAATGCAAAGAAAGCCTGTTTTCCATCTTTGGTGATAGGGGGTAGCTGAAAGAAGTCACCAGTGACGACAAGCTGCGCAGAGCATCGTCAACAGCGGACAGACGCGCCCCCACAACGGCAGGGCTTACTTGGATACCACCAAATGGCCGGTCGGTCTTCTTCCTGAGTCGGGCGGCAATGGAGCATATTTTTTCGAACAAGTGCCCGTCCACCATCGACACTAGTCCATCAAAAGCCCTGAGCGGGCGCTCCGCAGCTCGCTCAACTCAATGGATCGCCGCACCTTCATCAATTATGAGGATCTGGGTCCTCTTCCAACGCAACAGAGCCGGACGGGCGGTCCTAATGTAACTAAGGAGTCTATCAAGGTCGTCGACGGAGGGCGCGATTGCGCCCCACGAGTGCAACGTCATGCCTGCCACGAATTATTCGAAAAAAAAAACACGGGTCCCACGATTGAGGTCGGCGATGCGTACCTCCGATATTGGATGCTGCCATCCCAGTGCTGGCAGTGACGGAGACGACCTCAGGCGTGGACGCGTGCTTCTTTTTGAGCGCCGAGATGATGGCCTTCAAAAGCAAAGATTTCCCAGTACCTGCCGTGGCACGGCATCGTCGTCAATGGCACTTCCCTCGGCATGATAAAGAAGAATGGAAAAAAAAAGGCACTGAGATGTATCGTACCTGCTGAGCCCGTAAAAAAAATGCTCTTTCCCTCCTCGACGACCATTTTCATCACCCTCACTTGCTCCTCGCTCAGCACTACGTCGAGGACTTTCTCCTCCGCATCCCCGCCACACCGTCGAGGCCTGATCTGACCCGCACGGAAACCTTGGGGGCGAAGAAAGTGTCTATCGTTGTCCTGGGCTGCTTTGCGCTGCGGGCGTCAGAAGGAGCTCCCTGCGACTTGCGCTTGGTGCCCTTCTTTATTGTCGACTTGTACATGGGGAGAGTGTGAGTACACAGTCGCGCATCAACACATCTTCGTTTGCTTTGAGCCATCGCGACTTTCAACGCGTCCGATCACGTGACCGGTCCAAGCGCGCTCATGACCTGTGACCTCACACAACCAATGCTGCTGTCCGCCGCCACTCCAGTGCCACTCCACATCCGACTTCGCCTACACTTGTGTCAATTCAATGTCCTATTGTCAGAACAATATAAGCCAATTTTATCTACCACGAATCCATTGTTCAGTGTTCTCTTCACGGTTCACGCTGACAAGCGCCCAACGTCTTGTGAACGGAGCCTTGAACCATGAAAACGGTCCCTGACTCCAATGTTTCCTCAGTGCCCAGGTAGTGGCCTATCTTGGCGACACAAAAAGTAGAGAAAAGCACTGTTTACTGCCGCACTATTTCAAGGCACTTTTCTCCACGAAACTAGGTCCGAAATAATATATCGTTAGAACTACTCTGTAGTACAACAGCTATTAGAGACAACCGCGACGCCGGATGACATTACAAGTCCACGCTCCACAGAGCTCGTACATGACACAGTACACGCGAATTCCCTCGCACCCCCGAGGGCAGCACCGGTCCCAAACCGAGCCGAGAGATGGAGCATCAGCACACGGCGCGCAGCGCGAGCCCGATCCCCACCCCCGCGCAGAGCGTGCCCACTAGCGCAACGCCCAGACGCCTGCCGGACAAGCTCATTTGAGCGATGCTGTCCTTGAGCGGGGCGAACAACGAGAGCGAAAACATGACAAGAGAAGGAATGTGGAACGGATCGAGGACCCCGGCGCACAAGGCGAATGTCTCGCGAGAATCTGGCTGGGAGCAGACCTGGCGGTGTTCTCACGTAGTCGCCGTGCGACGTCGCGCGACAGGGTCGTGTCCCATTCCGTCTCCCACGCGGCCTTGTCCCATGCCTCATCCTGCTGCTGCGACCGCGCGTCTGCCCTTGACTTGTGTACCGTGGATGCCGCACGTTCGATCTCGCGCCAGCGGAGGAAACGGTCGGAAGCCTCGCTACGAAGTAGATTAAGTGTTTCGGGCGAGCGGAAAATTCCAGCACGCAGTGCATGAACGGATGAAGGGCGGAAGGCGGAGACCGGCAACCGTGCACGAGGAAGTCCCGTTGAGGGGAATACGATAACAGGTATATGAGCACCTAAGCCATCGATGATAGCACGATATCCGGGTGAGAGGGCTGAAAAGAATCAGACTCGGTCAATAAATTCAGGTGCAAAATGCGTACATGGAGGGGAGACAATGAGGGCAGTATAGAGAGGGGAGGATGGCGATGAAACGAGATTAGACAGCAGCGCAGACGGTAAACTTGCAGGATTAATGAGGTCCAGTAGGTCTTGAAAAGGTTCGTGAATGATAGCCAAAATACGTGCAATGGTATCATCAATCTGATCAAGCAGAGAGGGTGGTCAGAGGACGTCTGTCAAGTAACCAGCAGTAGGACGCACTTCGCCGGTTGAGGCATGTTTCGAGATGTCAAGGATCTCCACATTGTGTGTCGGCTCGAACTTTTCTAGCCCATGTGCATCTCTGTGTTCTGCCCAGTCCGTGGAGGCCCGGACTACGTGCCCGTTATCAGTGACCTCTGAAGGCCCTACGTCCACTACGTCCTCGTTGTCCTCAAGGAGAATGCCCGCAAAAGAAGAAGCGGCCGGATCGGCGCTTCCAAAAACTAGTATGCGAATGTCACCTATAGTCTTGCCGTAAGGCGTCGGCTGGCGAACCGCGGCGGGCAAGGTGAGCGACGGGATGATGAGCCCCTGAGCCTGCTCGCGGTCCTGTTCCATGTGAGGCTGAATATGCGGGGGACTGGCAGCCGCGGAAGAGAAGAAGAACGAGGAAGAGAGGGAAGGGGAGGAGGAAATGGAGTCTGGGCTGTTGGGCGGGCTGGGTAGCGCGCTGGAGCGGGGAGACGAAGGCTGAGATAGACCGGTGGTGTCGATGGCGAGTAGGTGAGCATCGCGGATGGTGCGGACGCTGAGGCCGCCTGAACTTGAGGAAAGTTCCATCTGTAAAAGAGGATGGGAATGCGGTGAGAGAATGAAGGGAAGAACGCAGGTTATGCAAGGCCAACTAACTCGGCTGCCTTGGAACACGCGTCATTCTGTCATCTTATCTGATCAAATAACATCATCTCAGTGATCCGCATTTCCGTAACGTAACTGCCACTCCCAAGTACGAGCATTAAGACGAAAACATTATACAGTGGAGGTCGGTGGGCTGTCAACTTGACCCCCACCAGCGTGCATCTGTTGGGGTCTTAATCGCTTCTTTCAGGAGAACGTGTACAAGCTATTTGGGCCCCAATGGAGCAGGGAACATGTGGTGGAGTTTACGTGGGAATGTCCAAGCTTGTTCAAGCGGCGTCGCAGCCATTTCGGCATGGGCGTTCAAGCTAATGTCAACACATCAGAACATGTGCATACTGTATCCTGTTTGAAAAACAACAACGATGCAACATGCGTGATACATTCTCGATTCCAAGCAAGAGTCTTGGCAAGAGCGCGTGCGTTCTAGACTCCAGGGAAGAATAAGAATGGGTAACTAGGACGGCGTGCAGTGGCACGGTAGGGTTTTGGGAAAACGGAATGACGGAATGGAGGTTTTGTACTGTAGTACAGTAGCTTGGGCCAAATCGCGAGGGTCATTCTTTTCCGGAAACTACAAATGTGACAATTAGAGCCTCAACAAAAAGGGAAGAGGCTCGTTGAACAATTGGCAATATCAACATAATGGACCCGATTTGTCGATTTTTTGTGACTCGATGACCTCGACTGAGCACTGGGAAGCGAACAGCAAAGGATTGGTAAAGGACGCGACGGTGCCTTCATCCTGTAGACCAGTGTCCTCTACCTCTAACTGAAAATACTCCTTCACAGTCGGGGGCGTTACAGCGGCATCAATATGTGTGTAGATGGCCCGGGCCACGCTTCTCTCTGGCACCTTTTGTCTATGCCCTTCTCTGGTCCTTCTCGTTGACGACAGCACTGGTTACCGATTTGCGCCAGTATTGCGCCGTGCGCGCTCGTTCCCACAGTAGTGTTCGTAGTTCGTACATAAAGGAACTGACACAACTTTCCAACTTCAACATCCAAGCGCAAGCCGCTTCCCCCTCCTCCCCCTCCTCCCCCATCTCCCCCCCACTCCCTTTCCCACTCCTTTCCCTCCCTGGATCGGCATGGCCGCTGTAGCCGTCTACGCCACCCAGGTATCCGCTGGCGGATACCCCCACATGTACGATTATGGTCGCGTGTCACCCCCGCCAACTCCTCTGAGCCCGACTCTGCTCAACGCCCCCCGCTCCACCGAGCGTCCATCCATCAAGCTCAAGATCCCTGGCGGTACCTCCGACATTTTCAACTCTGCATTTGTCGACGCCGCCGGCCGGACGCTCTACTCCATCTCGAGCACCTCGAAGCGAACGACCTTGTTCTCGTGCAAGGACAACGTCGAGGTTGCCACCATCAACTGGGACCGTTCCAGCCCACGCATGGTCTTTTGTCGCAAGAAATTGAGGTGCAGGGAGTGGTTGCCGCTCGCGGGGCCTGAAACCGAGTACGTGCCCGCCTTCCCATTGCTGCTTACGGTTCATTCCTGAATGTCGCCCGCTAGGTCTCGCATACTCACACATGGTGCCGCACAATATATTTCGATGCACCAGTCCACCTCAGGCTATGTGCGTATCTGCTCCCATCATGGCACCTCTGCGATGGGCTCATGGGTTCAACCATAGCTAATCCCTGCCAACCGACCCGGTCTCGCCGTGGCGAAGTGGCGCACCAAGTCCCATGATGAACTCCGTCTGGAGGTCTTCCAAGAAGCGCTCGTAGAACCTGGCCTGCTCGATGCGATCGTCCTTTCTTTCGTGTTGATCCGAGCTGGACGCTCCCTCGGTGATGGCACAGAGGCGATGATGTTCTCAGACCCAAGGTTCTTCCCCCCCGGCATGGCCCTACATTAACCCTCGAAGCGAGAATCTCAAACGAAACGATATTAGTTATGGCATGCTTATGTTGGTGTTGATAAGGCACCTTTCCTGTATGACTTTTTATGCAACACCCCCACGATCTCTCAGGTACACCTCTGTAGCGATAGCACTATGTTAGCTCTGCGCAATTCATCTTGTTCTCCATGTTTTATAGGGCTTGCTCAGGCTCAACCAACGACCTCAGCGTCCATCACATCGCCCATCACACGATTTATCTTATCTTTGCCCGTTATTTGGTGTGGAGTGGAATGTCAGCCGTGATTATCGGCGCATCCATCGCAGCTGACAACTAGTGCAACGCTTCTATGAAGTCGGGCATCGCAATTGAGGTTGTACAAATGGTCAACGTTCACCATACCTTCCCGAGGTTCAATTGCATGATCACGGTGCACCATGCCCAGTTGGTCCATGGACCTGCCATCCCTCCGTGGTCAAGGCAAACCGCAGGCCGGGAGAGCCACACGCCGACTCATATTGTCTGATGTTTTTGGCCATGGTAGAGTGGACGTTCGAGAGAGAAGCAAGTGGACGAATACAGAAGCTTTGCCCATATAGTATCGAATTTTCACACATCGGAGTGATGTAGGCGAGAAAGCAGAAATTGTGTTGGGAAGTCACGGTAGTCATGTATCGTTTCGTGCTGTCTCTATGAAGGGAAGCGTAGTGAAATGCGACTTGGGGACGGTTCCATTATGATGAATTAACCAACGAGACGCCGCGGGTCTCCGGCATCGTGCTCATGATCAGACTCTGCTCAGCCAGGTTGCTGTCATGCCAAACTCGCCCGGACACTCAGCCTGTCATACGTACAGTTAATGGCTGCAATACCGAGTTGATTGGACAAACGAAACGGCGACGCAGTTTGTTGTAATGTTGTAATATTGTCTTCTCACGAACTGAAAGGTAAAGTACACCAATACCCTCAACATCCAGTGGTCAGAGTAATCATGTCCATCTTGGAGCCTGAAGAATCACGCCAGCCAGCCAACTTCTCAAAAACGATTGCATTCGCCGACTTGCACCAGGACCCAGGGCTAGGCCAGGCATGTTCACGAGGCACAATAATATCCAGGAAAAACAAACACTCGGGCGGAATGTGACATTTGATTTCGCCCAGGGATAGCTTATCCGAATCTTCTAGCTCACGGATGGTGTATCCTGGGTGCCGAACAGAAATCAGAAAGAAAGGCGATAGTTCAGAGAGCTGTGTGAAACACAATGAAACCCACTCGATACTGATGAAACACGATAACATGGATGGTAGATACTGGCCTTCGACGGAAATGAGTAATCGCAACGGGCAACGGCATTTACCCCTGAAACGCGACGCCCTGCTTCCTGGTCTCGGCCATGCCCCCACCCGCGTAGCCCGTGCCTGGGAAACTCTCAGAACAAGTGGTTGTAAGTTTGCAAAAGAAACTAACCTTCTCGCTTGAGTTCGAGGATATCACCCTCTGCCAGCAGCTTGTCGCACACGACACACTGATTTGACGGCCGCACAAGAGTGTCGGTACATGTTTTACACGTCACATGCGAACATGACTTCATTACTGAAAGGCCCGAACCAGTGTGAGAGTGCCAAGACTTCAGACCAAGGGACGTACCATATATGCGCACACTGTTTGAAAGGGCCTTTTTACATGAAGTGCACATAGCATCTCGCTCCTCGTCTTTGAGTTTCGAGGCCTATCATCTGCTGGTGTTGAGCCCGTTGATGGGATGGAGAAGACTGAGGTTGCCAAGTGAAGGCGACAGGGATGAGGGTTTTCAACCTGCATGATCGCGGCATCAGGAGAAGTGGGGGTCTACAGAGTCGGGAGTCCGCGCTCACCCGATTGGATGTGGCGGATTGCCACCACGGCAAGTTGTTTGTACTTTAACATCGGCGAGCGAAGATGGTGGCCCACTCGACGTATACGTGGGTGTCAACGAGGGCAACCAGAAGTCCGGTAGCTTGCTACGCAGGGCAGCAGCCTGCTCACGCTCGATCTGACGTAACGCCGCCTCTTCGGCCTCCTGCGCGACCTTTTCCGCTGCTGTGGAATCGAATGCGAACTTGCGCTTGGTCCCGCGCCCTGACAAAGGGAGATTATGAGTCGGACTGTCGCAAAAGATAAGACGAAATTTCCGTCACCTGGCACCTCGGAACCAGAGGTTGTCACCGCGGTGACGGCAGCAAGCCCAAGTTGCCCCTTCTCGAAATCTGCTAGCACACGCTCTCTCGCAGCTTCTTTGGCCTTGGATTTTTCCTGTTCTGCCTCCTTCTTCAGCGCCTCTAGCCGTTCTTTCTGCCGCTTTATGTCCTTCTTTTGCGCAACTGGACGAGTTTGACCAACACGAAAGCGGGGGTATGATGGCTCCGAGAACTCACGAAGGTCCGTGTATGCACACTCTTTGCAGAACAGGTGCCCCTCTTGGCAGGCTACCGGATCGCGCGCACGCTGTAAACACAAGGCACACGCGTCGAATCTTCGCATGGACTCATTCCCGAGTCGTTGCTGGAGGTACGGTGATATGACGATTGAGGCGAGGCGAGATCAAGGTGGCGGATGGACGCACTCCTTTCGTCCCATAGTCGAGTTTCTTGCGCTCTGCGTATGAGAATATTGACGATGCGGTGTTGTTTTTGCTGTGCTTCGTCATGGTGGCCGTCCAGCAACTCGGCGAGCAGCACCGTCGGTCATTGGGCGCCGTGAGCGGTGTATGCGGCCCGCGACTGGGGTTTCACGCCCACGCCCAAAATGACCTTATTCCTCCCCAGCGGCACACATCATCAGAACCGATGTAGTTTCCGCGCCTTCATTATATTCGCCAAGTCTAATATGAACTTCCCCGCGGACAAATACCCAAAAATATCTTGCTCTGCTTTCCTGTGATGCCGTCCACATAAAGTCCTGGCGTTGTGGCCCTCAAGATTTTCTCCCCCTTCCCGAGTTCTACCCGAGGTGTTTCCCTGCGCCTCTGAGCCGTCCACTAGACAACTGGTTCCTCGTTTACAATTAGCCAACGAATGTAAGCTGACTTGTTCCGCCTGTGCTCTGTCGGTTTACTCACAATTAGTTCAACCTAGTGCGCTGTAACGATCTACCCACCATAAGAATGCGCATGCCACTATTCGCTTTCTTGGTTCTCTTCTACGCAACTATCGTCAATGCAGCCGTCTTGAGACATCGCCCTGTGGCACAGCACGTTAACAGCATTCCTCAAGTTGCGCCTCCGCAGCCCCACATCAGCACTGCCACACCCGGCCCTTGGGCACTTCTATCATATATCTTCTCTCACAGCCTCACAAGTAGCCACAACGATGATGCGCCCGTATCTGCCTCCCGGAGATATCGTCGTCGCCGACATGCCCATCCATAGCACTGCATGACACCCAGGGGAATCCCCATTTCCCATCCCCATGTCGTAACGCCCTAGACGGTTTCCTGACATTTCTTGGTTTACAATTGCATCATTTATTTCGAGCCTGGGGCTCCATGTACGGATGCTCAAACGACGACACGACACTACGATCCGATATTTAGACGTTGTTCACCAGACAGAAACAGCTCCCGGTTCTGACCCTATATAATCTCAACCATTGTATGCATGTATTGCGTGTGAAGGCTGCATCAAGCGACGAGCAGTGTGTAGCTCGCTCGCGTGCATGCCCTAGGAGCTTGTGAAACATATTTCCAGCCCTTCGGTTAACCCTCCCAACGTCATCGGGCAGAAAGCCGAGCAGAAGCAGGAATGACAGCGTTCACCTTCAAAGACGAATGGAACTGAAGACGACACGAGTGTCAAGGGCACCTATTCTGGGGTGCTACGATAGCCTGATGGACATCTAGAAAGTGGCGATCCGCCCAAACTCGCTGTCAGTGGGGAGCACAATGACATTCAAATCGGATTCTTTCACGACCACGCCCATGCCGTTGACGCACGCAATGGCGTAATTTCGTGAAGACGTGTCGTGATATAACACCTTGGTCCGCGCTGCAAAAAAATACTTGGGCCTCGAGAACCGAGGATTCCCTGGTTGAATTGGAGAAGAAACCTTATCAGTCTCGACTACACACAGCTCTTCGGCTTCAATAAAGTAGCCAGATCAACGACAATACGGCCAAGATCATGGATGACCTCTCTCAGCGCATCGAATTATGTGACTCTTCCAATCCTGGAATTGGTGGGCTGTCGCTGGATCACATCACGCATATCTGATAGAACTAAGAATAATTACGGCATCCGCAGCAGAACGTCCCATGCCAGTTAGCCTGAGGATTGTGTCTTGACTTTTTGAGACCTGGATGACTGAGGGACCATGTTTGATCCTGTCGGCATCTGCACAACTGGCATTTCGGTTACCGTATGCAGCGCTACTGCCGCAAGCCCCATCGCGTCTGGGGTCTTGGTGGACAGCAAAAAAAAAATTAGGGCGTTAGATGATGATCTGGACTTGTTAGCTGTTATGGATAGCAGCGTTGCCGGCACTGCGGGGCTTAGCGGCGCATGGCGTCAAGGGGTGGCGCGCCACAGAGACCGGGCGGCGTGCGATCATATGCGAACGCTGGGTAAACCCTTCGATATCATTTTCAGAACAACAGAATACATTAATATTGTCATGTTCGGCTTCTAATCGAATACAACCAGTCAGTTTTCAGTAGCGGGAACCAAACAAGAGAGATCAGTTGAACGGCAGACGGACGCGGCCCAAACTCGTCTCCTTAATGCTGATGACGGTCGTAAGAGTCAATGAAGTTGGCTCCAACCCGGGTTGCCCTAACTCTCCGGTAACATGGTCAGGTAACTTACCTGTTGGGAGCTCGTCTGGGCGGTTGCAGTTACGCGGGATTCGCTTAGGCCACTGGCACATGAACAGAGTTGATACCACATCCGCGGGCACTGCCGCTAAAATTATTTTTGATCAGCGGTGAGCAATAACCATGACACTGGGGCCAGAGTGACGTATAGCACAAACATGCGGCGTGAATGTGGTAAATTATTGTGGTCGAGTCGAATGTCGAACCTTTACATCAGTACATCACATACGTCGTATACGTCGTCTCTCGACGACTTTGACACCACACTTCAGAGCC
The DNA here is from genome assembly GCA_022496215.1 of Russula brevipes. Classification (NCBI taxonomy): domain Eukaryota; kingdom Fungi; phylum Basidiomycota; class Agaricomycetes; order Russulales; family Russulaceae; genus Russula; species Russula brevipes. Next base: position 10,990 of record WTXF01000038.1, on the reverse strand, counting down.
ATGACCGATAGACAAGGGCGCTTACAGATAGGTCACAATCCTGGGTCAACCTCTTGCCAGTGTGGAAAGCTCGATGAGGGATGAGGAGAGCGGTTCTGGGACACGGGAACTTTAGCGCTCGGCAGTGGCGTGGGTGTGATGACGAAGCCTCCGTTTTGGGCGGCCTGTAACGAGCCTACTGCCAGGGAAACAAGTTCAAGATCGACACTGACCGCGCAGCGTCCGTCTGTGTGGTTCACCATCACGGTGCGCGTTCGTATTACCCGTTTTCTAGCAACTTGACGACGAGGCACAACTTCGTAAGGCCCCTCTCCCAACCAAATTGTATTCCGCAAGCAGCAGAAGTGTGCGACCACATCCTCATGCGTTGTTCAGGTCGTGAGCTAGATTATTACCTCAGATTCAATGGTGCACTGGGAGCACGACGTGCGGTCATTATTGCGACCGTCTGAGTATCTCCTGCTCGTGCTTGAAGGATCCCATTTACGGCATCATGATTTGGAAAGAGACTCGAAGGCCCCTTCGCCGACTTCCTTCAATGACGCAGATATGGAATCCTCCTATGAGGAGTCGCGTGTCATACTCGCCATCGTCGGACACATGAGCCGCGCGACGGGCGAATCCGGAAGGTCGATACTCGATGTATATGCCCTGTGATTCTCTGCTAAACGACATCCGAAGTGTATTTCTCTACACAGAGAACAAGGCGGCATCAAGAGTAGCCTCTGATTTGCCTCTCGTGCTCCAGCATACATTCGCAGTTCACGCGGAATTTTCTCTTGAGATATCTCAATTCGCTACTTCATCGAGCGCACATACACCAGGTGGTCCTGCAGACACTGAGTCTCTCCCCCCAGGCTCACCCGCTGGTCGGTGACTCTTGACAGAGTCGTATTAAAAATTCATGGCATACCTAGATACCAAGTTTTGTGTTCGACTATCCGAAGGTAAAAGTACCTGTACGATAGTCACAGGTGACTTGGAACGCTTGTCCTCGGTTACATCCGCCTGCCGGAGGGCGCGACTCAGCATGTATGAGGACGAACCTTATCATTCTTCACTTTTTCACTTCTTTACTGATTACTGGTAGTGAAACGCTCAAGCGATGTGGTGTCTTACAAGTGGCTGGAGCCATACACTTTCCATCCATCATCATGGCTATCCGGTACGTCTCCCCTCCATGTATCGCGAACTATACTAAAGCAAATTATTTCACAGTCAAGCCTCCTCCCGATTTGCGGGATGTGTGCCAACCCTTTCACTCCAGTCTCTCACCAGGTTGCGCCGGCATGCCCGTGCACGACGTTGCTGACTACGTCGTAATACGTGATGATTGGCTGTGGTCTCAAAGCTCATCGCTTGCAACTGGTCATGGTTCCGAGAAAACGCAGCTTAGGTTGGTCAAATGTCCCTCCTGATAAAACCGTAAGACCAACCGGGCGTCGCAGGATTCGTGTAGGCACATTCAATGTAAACGGTAAATTGCCCTCTCAGACCTATCGACATGGTTGGGGGACACGATGAACAGAAGTATTCCGTACCTCCGCTCAGGGAGTCGTCATCACTCTCTTTGGGCGATAAGGGCCCGTCACAGTACCAAACAGGTGAAGTGAGCCCTTTGCTGGACACCGCATAGTGCCCTCATTACTTGCAGAAACCGAGGGACAACCTTCAGCTCCAGAGGCAGACATCCTCGTCATGGCATTCCAGGAACTTGACCTATCAACCGAGGCGTTTTTATATTTTGCGGGACCCGCAAGAGAAGATGCCTGGACGGCTGCCGTCTTGGCCGCCTTGGGAGACAGGGCTGAGCGATACGAGAAGGTGAGCTTTTCCGATGGACAATCGCAGAGAATTGCAGCTGACTGTCATTGACTTAGCTCGTATCCAAACGACTCGTGGGCATCCTCTTGATCGTTTTCGTGAAAAAGGATCTGCGGAGTCGATTCACTGGAATCATGGAGGGCTCTGCGGCAGCAGGCATTATGGCGAGTGTCGACTCTTCGGTCATATGTATACGTCTGAACTTCCCGCAGGGTGTTATGGTGAGCAGCGGAACACAAATTAATCATCATGCCATCCATCCCATTCACTAGGGAAACAAGGGAGCAGTGGCCGTTCGACTCGATTATCGACCAAACCCGACGCCTTCTGCGCCGTCTCCAATACCCATTACGTTCACTTTTGTCAATTCGCACCTTGCCGCCTTCGATGACCATATAGAGCGGCGGAACATCGACTTTCACGACATCTCGCGGCGCATTGAATTCGGGCCGTGCGCAGAATACGTATGGGCTCCGCGCACAAAACACAAAGCAACAGGACCACAAATGGTCATGTCTATGCGTCTAATGTATTGTTTTGGATGGTAAGTCTCCCCATCAATCAGGGCGATCGTCGCGTGCCTTATGGTCATACATGACAGGGAGGTATGCTACGGTTGGAATTTCTCCATGGCCATTCTGTGCTGATATGTTGGCCATGAAAGACCTAAATTATAGACTCAATTTACCTGACTCAGATGTCCGACATATCCTAACTTCGGTGCCTACTACCCAGGGAATCAGCGCTTTGCTCCAATACGACGAGGTGCGATAGCTCACCACTACAGTGGATGGTTCTTGATCAGGTCATTCTCTCGCTGCAGTTGAAGAGTTCTATTCGTCACGCCAAGGCCTTCGCGGGGTTCGATGAACATCCCATAACCTTCCTTCCGTCCGGTGCCTTTGTTAAGTTAGGTTGCTCCGGCTGACCCTTTCAACAGGACGTATCGGTTCGCAGCAACTGTACAAACTGATGCCGCAGGCTATGATACCAAGTTCGTTCCCCTTCTATTTGATGCGTCTTTATATTTACTACACCTCAGACGTAAACCAGCCTGGACCGACCGTGTGCTACACAGGTCTTCCCCTTTTGTTCCAGTCAGCCAGAGGTCCTATAATGCCCATCCATCTATCACCATGAGTGACCACAGACCCGTCTCTGCTGAATTTTTGGTGGATGTAGGTCCGTCGAGCAACTACCGTACCCGACTGCGAGGCTATCTCACGACCTTTCATAGATTCCGTGTATCGATTCGATGGCTCTGGACCGCGCCGCAAATGACCTGTACACGTCTTCCGCAACTTTCGACCTGGACGATCCAGATCAATCTGGCATTCCGCTTCTGAAGCTGGAAGAGACGATGCTCGACTTTGGGAAAGTATCGTACGTACGATTGATTAGCTCTTCCTTTCCCGTTCGAAAGGGGGTCGCGGAAGCTCAAGTACAGTATGAAAGGTACTCGAAAGCCGTCTCTCAGAGCTTGAGCATACAGAATGCAGGAAAGGTGACAAGGATCCCGCTCCAATCTTTTTTTTGTCCACCTGACCTCGGTACAACTCTAGGTTCCCGCCGCATTCCGTTTCTTCCCTCGTGATCTCGGCTCTCCAATTCGTACGTCACAACTTGTCATTATTTGTCACATTCGACTTTACGTCTCGGACGTGTAGATCCTGAGTGGCTCGAGGTCGAACCCGTGGCCGTAGGCAGCAGCATATTCATATTCTGCGCCAACGTGCATCTTATTATTTTCCGTTCTTTGCAGGGGTTCCTTCTTCCGGGAGAGGAAACGACGCTCCGACTCACCATATTCGTCTCCCCTGCCATCGCAGCCCCGCTAAATCTAAGGCAGCAGAGCCTGTCCACGTTGCTCATCGTGCACACGTTATTTGGCCAAGACCTTTTCCTAGCCGTCGGAGGAGAATACGGTACGGTTCGCTCGCCCTAGTTCTCGGCTTATGGATCGGAATCTATAGTTCCATTAATGATAAACCCTCACAGAACCCTCATGCTTCGGAACACCTCTGTCTGCCCTCGCTCGTCTGCCGGGACCTATCCGCGAGCTGAAGGGACCAAATGATCTCCTTCCAGAGACGCAAATGGGCCACCCGTCGCGAGAATTCATGAAGCTGATGGGTTGGCTAACGACCCACGACGTCGAGGCCATCGTACGTCCTTTCATCACCCTAGCAACGCAATCGTCGCTGCCAAGCAACTCCACACTCTGACGTGTCCCCCCCTCCCTCCAGCATGACCTATTCATCGCGCCGGGAGACAAAAGTTTAGCAGCGCAGATACGTGAGGTCAGTCCAAAAACACCCCACACTATCCACGAGAGGGGGGGTGCTGACCGCACACACAGAGCTTGGACACGGGCGCGGAACTCCCACCATGTGCAGCGCCAACGGCACCGCAGACGGTCGACGCAAACTACGCGCGCACCGTGGCGGCGGTCCTCCTCGCCTTCCTGCGCTCGCTCCCCGAACCCGTCGTCCCATTCTCGCTTCATCAACTCTGTGCCGAAACCACCACCGGTCGGGACGCAGCCTTGGAGGTACGTGGGCGCGTAAATGTGCGACTGACTGACCCCACCCATAAATTATAATTTTCCGCCGCGCGTGTCCTGGCAAAACACACGCTACTGCCGCCGTTCTAGATGCTCTCGGCGTTTCCTCTGGCGTCTGTCAATGTGAGCCCTGGCCCTCGCTCTCGTTCGCCCTCGTTCGGGTCCAGAGCAACTGACTAGACGTCGGTGGTTGTGCCAATAGGTCTGGATCTCCGTGACTGCATTCTTGCACCTCCTTGCGTTGAGGGACCACCGTCAGGCCGAGGCCCAAGATGAGCGCCCAGAGAAGCGCCCTTCAACACACGAGAATGCCCAGCCTACCAACAACACCCCTACTCGCGCCGAGATACTAGGTACATATTTTCATTTTCGCTTTTTTTTCCTCCTTGGATGGGAGATAATGTCTGATCACAAACAACAGCGTCCATTTTTGCACCGGTTTTGCTTCGAGACGATGTCGACGCTGCCTCGCCTGTCTCCCCGCTGGGGAAGAAGAGGTTCCTGTTACTGTTCATGGGAGAATCGTGATATTGCAAGATTGCTTCCTCCCGTGTATATATATCCACCTGGACAACTGGAACAACAAATTGATCGACTTCTCTGCGCAAAAACTGCGTCCACCCGACACGTCCCTTGCAGCCCTGCCAAATTGAAAAGGAACCCGTCTAGTCGAATATTTTCTTGTACGCCGCCTTCTCCTTATCCCGCTGCGCCTTTTTGCGCTGTCGAAGACGCTCAAGCTCCGCAGCTATCGCCTTGTCATCCTTTGCTAGTGAGATTGCCTCGAGGAACACCTTTTCGGCCTCTTCGTATTCCTTGAGCGTGACTTGTGCGAGACCCTGTCGATACAGCGCTTTTGCTGCGGATGTGGCACGCCCGGCCATGATAAGAACCCGTTAGATGTGCAGTACGAGAGAGTCCGCAGCATATACGTACCGCGATCAGCATCGCCGAGCTTCGGTAGTCCTAGCGCGGAAGTGGTTGCTGAGAGCGCGATGCGTGCACCCGGGATACCACCAGGCGCCTTCAATGCCGCGAGGGCCGAGTTGAGCAACAATGGAGTGCGAATGGCGTTGAACCGGTCCGCGAGCTCCGAGGGCGTGTGGTCGGGCAGGTCGTTGTGCAGGTCGAGGTAGCGCAGCGCCTTCTGCCACTTGGTGAGCGCATCGGCGGCAGCGCCGTCCTTCCAGCGCGCGGTGCCTAGCTCGCGCAGTAGGCGCGCAGCCTCGAGCGCCACAGCTGGGTCCTGCGTGTCCCGCGAGTCATCTTCGGGGTAGTCCTCGTACGGATCGCCGTCGGACGCGACCTCGGTCTCTGAAAGGGACGGGTCGGAGGGCGAGAGTTCGCCTGCATCGGTGATCGTGATGGGATCGGTAGGCACGTCGCCTGAGGATGTTGGGTAATTCTCGACTCGGCGAACTGTGAGAGGTGGTATGGGGTCAGCCTGATGTTAGAGCGAGTGGGGGGGCGATATACCGAGGGATTTGCCACGAATAACCTCGCCAAAGACGACGTGCTTTCCATCGAGATGAGAGGTGGCGGTGCACGTGATGAAGAATTGCGAGCCGTTGGTGTTGGGACCAGCATTGGCCTGTGCGCAGCGGGATAAGAGGGCGAGAGAATGAGAGGAGAATGATGTGGACTGCGGGGGCGCACCATGGAAAGAAGGAAAGGTCGGGTATGCTTAGCAGGGAAGGCTTCGTCCTCGAACTTCTCGCCATAGATGGATTCGCCTCCGCTCCCTAGAGTACGCGCAAGAGATCAGATGGGTGGGTGGCGTGATGGAGAGACGTAAAAGTGACCATTGCCAGCGGTGAAGTCGCCACCCTGGATCATGAACCTGCGGACAGAAGCACAAGGTCCAGGTCAGGTCAAATTGCAAAGATGTGCGCACTTCTTAATGACTCGATGAAATCCGCTGTCCTTGTACCATAATGGCTTCCCGGAGGTGCCGACGCCCTTTTCGCCGGTGCAGAGTGCGCCTGTAGTGGGGACGAGATAAGAGGGGTGCGCACTTGGGGTGAAAGGGGGACAACGGACGGAAATTCTCTGCGGTTTTTGGGACAAGGTCGCTGTAGAGCTGAAAGACGACTCTGCCGGCTGGCTGGCCGGCGATTGAGACGTCAAAGTAGGTGATTGGCCGCTGCGACTCGCTCATAATTCACACTTCCTTGTGTCGCTTTACTCGACTCGGACGGACACGGGTTCCTCTTTTAAAATCGTGCGTCTTATGTAATCCATCTCGAAGTTTCTGTGACGCTCACCATTTGGGGATACTTCCCCGCAATATCGCGCATGACGTGACGGTGCGCAGAAACGCGCAGCAAACCTCAACCGTGTCCCGTGTCCATTCAAACATTCGATCGAGGCGTCATATGACCGGCGTCATCTTTTCCCACGTTTCCCCGCAATTTCACCTTCACATCGCCCTAACGGGGGAGCCTAATTGCCACTTGCCACTTGAAAGCCGTCATACGCAGTCCTAGCAGTTGCTGTATACAAGCCGTAGCCCTAGCTAAATAAATGCGATGGTCTGTCCGTTTGGGGCTGGATCCGAGCGTCGCGCAGTTGGAACGATTCCAGAACGGGAAGCCAATTGAAGGGGATCACGCGAGCACGGGTTTCATCGTCCCCTTGGCGAAAAGTGGCGGGGCCTGCGAACTATATAATCTTACCCTTCGCGCCCTCTTTTCCTGTCATCATCCTCCTCCCCCACCGACCCGCTTCCCCTACGTTCCATATCCACTCCACAGCCACCCAAATCAATCCATCATGACTCGTACCGAGCGCTCCCACTCTCTCCGTGCTCTCCTCAAGGACCGCTCAGAGGCCCGCAACGGCATGGACAGCTCCGTCCCCAAGGGCGGTGCCGGTGGCCACAACTGGGGCTCTCTCGACCAGGTCCACGAAATCGCTGCCCTCGTCAATGAAGACGCGGATTTCGAAGAAGGGGAAGCCACACGTAAGCGCCCGCACCACTCTTGCCACCGTTCGGCTTAACATTCGCACGTTCCCTTTCCCACAGTTTCCCAGAAACCAGAGAAGCCTGCCCCTGTCCGCCGCATGAGCAGCCTCACCGACGAAGACCGTGAGAATGCCATCAACGTTCGCAAGAACGCCTTCAAGAACAAGGGCGGTACGTTCCCCTTCAAGCCATTCCTGTTGTCGGCCTCGTGATGACGCCACTCCAAGGAATTGACCTTGTAGAGATCGCTCGCTCCTCCTCCGCCGTCTCGGGCTCTCCTCCCAAGGAAGGTGGTGTCATCAAAACCAGCATTTTCGTAAGAGGACCCCCAATATACTCTGCGCCCTCACACTCACGTGATGGTCTGACCGTTTGCGCCGTTTCCAATAGTAACTTATCCAAAGCAAGTCCATCACAGATCCAAACCCAATCTCCACTCGTCACTTGAAATGTACTCGTAATGAACCTAATCCATGTCGCTATAACCAGTTTCGTACCCCGGGATTGTCAATGCGGCGTACGCAGCAGTTTACCTTGTATTTGTAACAGACTGTTCATATGCGGTCGACGGGACACGCCACCTTTTGCTTCGATTCGATCTCTATTCGAAGCTGTTTATTCCTGTCTGTTGTCTCCTTCTGTTCCGTGAATGTAATCGATCGATCGCTTGGCATGATATAACAAACCCAGCTTCCCCCCCTTTTAATGGCACAACTGGAGCACTACATGTCGCGTCGTCCTCCTACCGCAAGTAACGTTGATACATGTCTCGACACCCAAGTATAAGACAATGTAGACATCGAGTCGCGTCAGGTAGCCGGGACCAACTCAAAAGTCGAGCGAGGACTCCACCCTATCTTGCGACGATTCTGCAGGCCATCGAGAGCGGATGTCCATGTCATTCAAAACACCGAAGGCTGCATTACCGCACTCACCCTCGTTGGGGACCCGCCAAGTCTTGTTTACGACGTCCTTTCCCACCTCATACATCCACCCTAACCACTCGTTCCGAGACCCAAACGAAACGACCGACGGGCGCGCCGTCGTGCGCACGTACTCCTCGCGCGCCTGGGCGAGCCGCGACACGTTGAGCGCCGAGATGCACGCGACCTCGTTCTCCGCCAGTGGCTGCATCCGCGTCACGAGCGCGACGAGAAGCGGGAGCATGTGCCGCAGCGGCACGTCGTACCGCTCCGCTATGGAGACCAGCTGCGCGTGGTCTGCCACCTCATCCTCTTGCCGTTCCTGTTGTGGTGGTGGTGGCTGGGGCTGTAGCTGGGACTGGGGGTGGTGCAGTGGTAGCAGCAGTTCATGCGGATTGAGCAGCTGCAGCGGGCCATAAATCTCGCGGATCGCGCGCTCCCGCACGTTCAGGAATTCGTAGCGGTGCGCGATGGACAGCAGCGCGATCCAGGTCGCCTGCGGGAGAGAGAACCCGTCGTGCATGCTGGCAGACGCGCATCACGCATTAAAAATCATTATTCTTTTTTTTGGGGGGGCGGAAAGCGAGGGGGATGGGCTTCGCTCACCTCTTGTAAAAGTACCGCAGCAACGCCTCAAACTCGAGCACCGTCACACCGGAGAGGAATATCGGGTTCGCGTCGGAGGCGCCCTCGGCGCCCGTGGAGGCGTCCGCGGGCGGCGTGCCACGTGGGAGCGAGAACATCGAGCTGAAGACGAGGGAGTTCTCGGCCAGGAAGTGTCGGTGGACTCGGAAAAGGCGGCTCTCGACCTTTTTACGTTACCGCACAGAAGAAGCGATTCGAGAAGGCGGCCACCGTGGACCATTTTCCCCAGCAGGATGGTGTGATGTGATGTGAGCGCGACTGAATAGGCGACGGGGTGGATGGAGGGGGCGACTGACCTGGAACACCGTCATCTCGTCCGTAAAGTAAAACTCATCGTGCCGTCTCGCGGCTTGTTCTGGACCTGGGATTGGAGCTAGAGCTGGGGCAGGGCCTTGGCCGTTGCTACTAGCCCTTGCGTCCTTCGGCTAAGAGCAATATTAATGTTTGCTTTTTTTCGTTTGGGTCTCGACCCCTTCTGCGGGAATGGACGAAAAGTTCGTACCGCGGTCGAATCTTGAAGCAGACCAGTGGCCATCATTATGCTGGAAACCAGGTTTTGTTTGCTGGGGGGGAATGAGGGCGCGCTGTAGTGGGTCCGGTTGAAAGGGAGTGTCGCAACCAAAAAGTTATCGAGGCGGTGCCGTATTACATTGCCTCATGTCCTCTGACGTTCTTGTGAGCGCCAATTACAGGGAGCATTGGGTTTGTGAATATGATATTCAAGATTATCGGTGCCGTCGGTCAGGGTGATCTCAACGTATTCAACGTCTGGTACTCAGCTCGATCCCGTTGCTTTCAAAAGCAAAAGTCATGTGCGTGCGCGCACAGTACATCTATGTGGCAGATTCTGTATCTCATCCATTTTCGATTGGCCGCCCCTCCACCGCAATGGAAAGTACGCGGAGTTTTTTGAAATCAAGCCGATGCCCTTGCGAGTATCCAAGAGCCTGAGGGCCTCAACTCTCTGTGTACTGTCACGACGTGTTCCAGCATACCCAATGTAATCCATCTTCCCGACGACAATATTAATGGAGAAGCGTTCGATCCTGCTCGATTGGTTGTTCCAATACTACTCTCCTCGGTCCCAAGAGAATCACACAAAGTGTCATCAAATAAGAACCGGAACTCATGCGCATGTGAGCTACTATGTTCTTCGCCCATGTTTAGGGATGTTTCCCGTGCACTCAATTGTCTACAAATGCTGCACTGCACTGTGTGGTCCCAAATTTAGCCAACTGGTAAGATTCCTTTTTGTGTCTGTCATGGACTTGAAGATATTAGTATTACTCTCCTCTTTACACGTCCCGTGATTGGTGCCACAAACGTCAGAGAAACACTAGGCAGCTTTTCATCATTAGATGGCTGCCGCTCCGCCTCAAGATTTGACTACAGTCAGGGGCTACTAACACTCTTGCGGGGGTTTTTTGATCAAACTCTCTTACTCAGTCGAAGGATCCAAGAATTGGCAAGTGTGAAGCACTGGCACTCGCCCAGCACAGGACACACGCCGACACGACAAATTTTAAATGCTGTTTCAGGTCTGTGGCCTACTTCTGAATGCTCGCTAGTTCCGCCATTCACCGTGCTGGCACGCGGGGGCTTGCTTCACGACCCATTTCTCTGTTTGTGTGCTGTAGGTCGAGAACCGTCTTTTCCGGGTTCACAAACACTTGTTGGCGGAGGACTACTCCGTCTTCAGCTCCACGTTCTCGCTTCCGCACGGCGCGTCCGCAGACAGCACTACGGCTATCGAGAGTAGCTCTGACGGGAACCCGATCTTCCTCCCCAGTGTGACGGAGCTCGAGTTTGAGACCCTACTCCGGTACTTTTACGACGGGTAAGTAAAGGCTCCATCGTGACGCACTTTCCGCTTCTGGCCCACCCGACCCGTGTCCGCCGAAACGCGTGACTAACACGACGGCGGGGGGTTGTTTTTTCCAACGGCCTGGCATGCACGACGGTTTCTCCCTTCCGCAGCCGTGCTGGATCGCGCTATTATCCATTGCGCACCGCTATGAATTCCCCAACGTGCGCGAGCGTGCCATCTGCGAGATCTACGGACCTTTTGAA